>MCFE01000369.1:0-85419 GCA_002104905.1 Basidiobolus meristosporus CBS 931.73 | reverse complement strand
TTTCCCAACAATTCCAGAACTAGCTGCTCACCAAACAATTGAAGGAGTTTAAAGTTGGGCTTCTTGTTACAACATGACTTGGCAAAGTGGCCTAGTTAGCTGTGGTTAAGGCAGAGGCTTGTCTTTAACATATAGAACTTTCCTCTTTTGTTTGTTTCTTGTATTTGGTACTGCCAATTTGTAGAGGATCATCAGGCTTAGTATTGAGTGACTGAATTACTGGGAAAGAGGTTGGCAGATAAGTATGTTGGTGTTGTAAGAGTCTTGAAGATATTAGACTTGTTCCATTGGATAGTGCCACATTGAGCCATGAGTGCCAAATGATGCCATAGTGTGCCAGAGAGGCCAGTTGAGCCTCTACCTTGCCACAGGGTGTGAAACATAGCTCTGCATCTTCATGCAAAGCAGCCCCTGTGTTTCACCCATTGTGTTGGAGAAAATCCATTTTTTGATCTTTTTTTTTGGATCAATGTTGTGCAGGATATGTTAGAGCACAAGCAAATTGAAGATATGCATCTGGTACTCAATACCCATGGCACTCTGAATCTAGCTCCTGTAGCTTGTATCATGTCACAAAAATGAATGGCACTATCTTGGTCCACTGGTACTATCTGGCACTATATTTAAATATTAGCCCTAAAGTAGGATCTATACAAAGCACTTATAGTGCCAGATAGTACCAGTGGACCAATATAGTGCCATTCATTTTTGTGACATGATACAAGCTACAGGAGCTAGATTCAGAGTGCCATGGGTATTGAGTACCAGATGCATATCTTCAGTTCTCCTGTGCTCTCACACATCCTGAGCTACATTGATCCACAAAAAAAGGTCAAAAAATGGATTTTCTCCAGCACAATGGGTGAAACACAGGGGCTGCTTTACATGAAGATGCAGAGCTATGTTTCACACTCTGTGGCCAAGTATAGGCTTACTTGACCTCTCTGGCATACTATGGCATCATTTGGCACTCATGGCTCAATGTGGCACTATCCAACGGAACAAGTCTATCGGAAGTGATTTGGAGAACAAGTAGATTATTTGGTTTTCACTTAATGATTTATTAAATGTAAAAGTAGTATTTATACTTTTACATGGTCTTGGCATAAAAAACACATAGAATAGGTTAGGGAAGGTCCCAAGAACATGTGTGCAAAGTTTGGGGCTGTTTGGACAACTTTGAGAATTTTCATGTTCTGGGTACCTGGTATTCTGGTGAAAATATTCTAAGTAAATCCCAACAAGGATTTTGGTCAGTACTCTAGAATATGATGATAATGATCTAAGTGACTAAGTTAGGTGAGTATTTAGGTGGAAATATAAATTTTTACAACACTCCCACTCAGCTAAATGTTCATACTGACTAGTCCTAATTTTGACCTAAGATATTCAAACTTGTCTCTAGATAATGGTTTGGTAAATATGTCTGCAATCATTTCATCTGTAGGACAGTAAACTAAGCTAACTAAGTCATTCTCTATAGCTTCATGTATGAAATGATGTCTAATATCTATGTGCTTGGTTCTAGCATGAAAAGTTGGATTTCTACCTAATTGTATACATCCTTGATTATCTTAAAACAAAGTAATAGGCGTTTTTTGACATAGGCCTAAGTCTGTAAGACGTTTTCTTAACCACATTGCTGCTTTTGTAGCTTCACAGGCTGCCATATACTCTGCTTCTGTGGTAGAAAGTGTTACGGTTGGTTGCTTTCTTGAATTCCATGAAATTGCTCCTTGACAGTAAAGAAAGGTGTATCCTGTGGTGGATCTTCTGTCTTCTAAATTTTGTACCCAATCTGCATCAGAGTATCCCACAGGATCTTGTTCTGAGTCCTTATAAGTGTATCTTAAGCAGATATCAGCAGTTCCTTTTAGGTATCTAAATATCCGCTTAACTGCTGCAATATGATCAGATCCATAGTTCTGATTATGTTGGCTGACAACTCCCACTGAATATGAGATATCCAGACATGTTCCAAGCATGATATACATCAGACTGCCAACAATAGATTGATAAGGAAAGACAGGGCATTCAGATGGCACCAAGCTCTCTTGATTTGGCTGAGTTTTGACCAAGTTAAGGTTTGTCTCCATTGGGGTAGCTGCTGGTTTACAGTCTTCCATATTAAACTTCTTTGGTATATCTTGAATATACTTGGATTGGCTTAAGGTGATAGTCTGGGTACTTCTGTCTATGGAGAGCTTAATCCCTAAGTAGTAACTAAGTTCTCCTAGATTGGACATCTTGAACTCCTTAGATAGACTGGATTTAGTCTCTTCCAATGTTGCTAGGTTATTGGTGGCTATAATAGGATCATTCACATATAGAGCTAATAGAGCTGGACTTGCTCTATCTTGCTTGTAGTATATACTATAGTCAGCATTACTCCTTTTGAAACTCAAAGATTCCAAACAAGAATCTATCTTGCAATTCCAGGCTCTTGGTGATTGCTTGAGACCATATAGTGACTTTTTAAGCTTGCAGACCAAATGGGGGGTATCTTTGTCAACAAGCCCATCAGGCAGGTTCATATACATGTCCTCATCAAGTTCTCCATTCAAAAATGCAGTTTTTACATCCATTTGATGAATAAAAAACTTGTATTTGGCTGCAACAGCCAATATTAATCTGATGGAATTAAACTTGGCTACTGGTGCAAAGGTCTCAGTATAGTCAAGTCCTTTTGTTTGAAAGTATCCTTTGGCTACAAGTCTTGCTTTGTATCTTTCAACTGTACCATCAGCCTTGTATTTTGTCTTGAAGACCCATCTTCATCCAATTGATTTTTGGCTGATTGGTAATTTGACCAAGTCCCAAGTTTGATTTTCCATCAGGGCCTGATATTCCTCAGTCATTGCAGATCTCCAAAACTTCATCTGAGGGCTATTTGGGGCCTCTATTACAGTCTGGGGTTCATCAATATGGACTGAATAGGCATAGGCTAAGTTTGTACCCTCATGGATATAGTAATTTGGGCTATTTCTTGTCCAATTGGATCACTGGGCATTTGATACTGGAATGATCACTTCTTGGATATTCCTGGGCACTGATTCTGGCTGAACCATGGTTGTAGAGTCCTCTGGAGTGAAGAAATTTTCATTGTTTTGCTCTGATTCAATTCTGACAATTGGTGGACTTGAGATCAAATTTTTGTCATCATCTGATGTCATTTTTTGTGAAATTTTGAATTTTCATCAAACAGCACATCCCTGGACTTGATCAGCTTCTTTGCTTTGGTATTGTAGAGTCTGTATGCCTTACTCTCACTGCAGTAGCCCAAAAATATGCATTTTACACTTTTTGGCTCAAATTTTGACTGATTTCCGGCCAGTTTTTTGGCATATGCTGTACACCCAAATAATCTTAGTTGTTCTGCACTTGGTCTGTATCCATACCATGCTTCAAATGGAGTAGAATCACGAGGTATTCTGTTATAACTCCTATTTTCAAGGTATACAGCAGTAGCAAGCTGATTGCACTCAAAAATCATAGGATAATTTTGATCATGAACCATAGATCTTGCCATATCAATTATTGATCGGTTTACACATTCTGCTACTCCATTTTGTTGTGGGGAGTATGGTACAGTAGTCTCTTGCTTTATCCCATGAATTTTGCAGAAGTGGATGAAGAGTTTTGAGGTATATTCTCCACCATTGTCAGAGCGTATTTTCTTGATTTTTTCACCAGTTTCTCTCTCCACCATGGCTTTGAACTCCCTGAGCTTAGACAGATCTTCTTCCTTTCTCTCCATGAAGTAGACCCATGTGTATCTTGTATTGTTATGATCTGCCGCTTTAATGTTTAAGTTAGATCAGTTTTTAGTTAAATCAATTAGTATATGTTTAGGTTATCAGTACATATATATTATCTATCAAATCAGTGGCATTAGTCAGCATATGAATCAGCAGATCCTTATCAGACAGAAATTGATATCTTAAGTAGGATCTTATTAGGTGATAATGATGCAATCAAATGAGTCATCAGCCACTACATACATTAGGAAATACAATTAGTCAGCATTTGATTGGGCAAAATGTATACAAGGAGCTGCTGGAACCTCAATAAAGATCAGTTCAAGTTTGAGTGAATACAATACTAGCTAAACTCCCTATTCCTCTACAACTCTTATACCAACACTTGTAACAGTATAATCATCAATAAAAGTGATTAAATACTTCATCCCGCCTAAGGATAAATTTTGCATAGGTCCACACAGATCTGAGTGAGTTAGATCTAATTTTTTCTTTGTTCTGATTAACCTAGAGCTCCTGAACGGTTGTCTGGCTTGTTTCCCATATACACAGGCTTCACAGTGCTCCAAATTAGCTGGGGGATCAATTTTCACTCCAGAAATTAGCTGATCTTTGATCATTTTACGCAAATAATCAAAATTGATGTGTCCAAATCTCCTGTGCCAAAGCATTGGTGTTTCTTCATTTAAGTTACTTATATTGGCTTCCAGATATGATGGAATATAAGTCAACTTGTATAGATTCTGATCTCTGATGCCCAAAGCAATATGGGCACCATTTTGATCAGTGATCCTGGATCCAGAATTGTCAAAACTGAGACTGAGTCCTTCTGCTGTGGCCTTGCTTACAGAGAGTAGGTTCTTGGCTATTTCTGGTACATAGGGTACTTCTTCAAAGGTCAGTGTATGGCTTCCTTCACTGCTTCTAAGGTTTACTTGGATAGTTCCTTCTCCCACTGCATCAAGTGTTCTACTGTCACCCATGAAAACCTTCTTAATTGGAATTTCTTGATATTGGGTAAAAAGTTCTTTTTGGTGTGTAAAGTGTTGAGAAGCTCCTGAGTCAATATACCACGTCTGAGAATCCTTGTTTGTGATCATATTTAGTGCAAATATGAAATGTCTATCTTCAGTTGTTGCAGCATTTCCACGTTCAGTCTTCTTTTGCTGATTATCTTTCCTTTTTAGACACTGGTCTGATGTGTGTCCCTTCCTTTTGCAGTGATTGGAAAACAGGTTGCTGTTGCCTTTGTAGGGTTTTGGGTACCTCCTTTGTTGGTAACCATTACTTATTAAAGCATTTTCTTCTTCCTTCTTATTGGCGCTTGATTTTCTTAATTCTTCATCCAGCAGTCTTCCATATACGTAATTTAAGGTCAAATCTTCAATTCTGGACTCTAGGGCTGATACAAAGCCCTGAAACTTGTCTGTCAGGCTATTCAGGATGGTAACTATCACATCCTCATCAGTAGTGGGTACGCCCACAGATTCCATCTCATCTACCAGCAGGGTAATTCTATTGTTACAAGTCTTGGTATGAGAGTTGTAGAGGAATAGGGAGTTTAGCTAGTATTGTATTCACTCAAACTTGAACTGATCTTTATTGAGGTTCCAGCAGCTCCTTGTATACATTTTGCCAGATCAATTGCTGACTAATTGTATTTCCTAATGTATGTTGTGGCTGATGACTCATTTGATTGCATCATCATCAGCCAATAAGATCCTACTTAAGATATCAATTTCTGTCTGATAAGGATCTGCTGATTCATATGCTGACTAATGCCACTGATTTGATAGATAATACAGATATACTGATAACATAAACATATACTAATTGATTTAACTAAAAACTCATCTAACTTAAACATTCAAGCAGCTGATCATAACATTCTCCCTTACTAAAGTTGAGAGGGTTCTCCTGAATCTCTTTTCTTGTGATACCAATATGTTGATGGTTCAGTATTATCAGCAAGTCTTGCAAGCTTGAGTCTATCTCTATGCACTAAGTCTTCTCGGATATTGCCTTGTTTGTCCACCAGTTGGTAAGTTGCAAATGGACATTTTCTGATGATCTTGAATGGTCCTGTCCATTGTGGCTCAAATTTCTTCCAAGTGTTGTTTCTTAGCAACACAAAGTTCCCAAATGTCAATGCTTCTGGTGCTATAGTCTTATCAAATCTCTGCTTCATCTTTTCTGCACTTTGAGATACTTTGGTCTGTGCCTCTTGACGTCTTTGTTCCAGTTGCTGGTGTCTACTTGGCTGACTGAGTTCATCTTCTAAGGTGTCTGTAAGCTTTGATTATGTGAGATCTCCTGGAATCCTTGGTTCACATCCATACACTAAGTAAAATGGTGATTGCTGGGTGGTGTTGTGTACTCTGACTCTGCATGCAAAGAGTGCTTGGTCTATATACTCATCCCATCTACTGACAACTCCATTTGCATACTTGGTCAGCATTTTTCTAAATAATCCATTAAACCGCTCAGTGACTCCATTAGTTCTGGGGTGATATGCCAAGGTTTTCAAGTGTCTGATCTGCTGCATTTCCAGGTAAGCCTCTAATGTCTTTGCCATATAGTTTGCTCCTCTATCAGATAAAATCTCCACAGGGCATCCAAACTTCATCAGGATCTCATGGTAAATGAAACTTGCAACTTCTTATTCACTGGCTATTGGTACAGCTTTAGCAACTGGCCATTTAGTGGCATGGTCAATTGCTACTGGGATCCAACGGTTGCATTTCCTGGTGGTTGGCAGTCTTCCAATAAAGTCAATTCCCCATCTCTCAAATGGTCTTACAGGCTCCAAAGGGAAGAGTTTGGCAATTGTTTGTGGCTGGCCTTGATTCATTTGACAGTTTGGGCATGCTTTCACTAGCTTCTCAATATCTTGTTTCATTCTGGGCCACCATGCTCTGGCTTTCACAAGACTATAGGTTCCTTCAATTCCAACATGTCCATATCCATTGCGTAGCTTATGTATTAATTCCAGGCAAGAAACATAAGGGCAATAGGCAATAGGGCTTCCATCAACAATTTGGTAGAGTGTTTCATCCTGTACTACAAATTTGCTGGCTTCACCACAATGTGGTAGGGTTAACATACCTCCCACAGACAAGTTTATTCATATAGCCATTATGATATACTTATCCATATTTTATCTTATCAGTATTATCCCATTCTTCTTTTGCCCATATTATCAGTATTATCCCCACATGATGTTAACCCTGATTAGTTATTAGCATTAGTTATCCCAGATGTTATTCAGCTTTGTGATCAGTAGATGTATCTATATAAGGCAAGTACCCGCGTCAGTACCCATGACACATGACCTAGGACTGTGTTACCATCCCTACCATTTCAATACCTTATATGATATTTCTATGTTGCACAGGTTTCAGACTACTGATTCCTGATTGGCTGAGAGTGCTGTGCCTTTTAGAACCTTCCAGGACATTCTTGGCAAATTTTTAGCTCATAGTGATGTCATCAAGAATTCCACTGATACCTAGAATCTTCTAGAACCTTGTCATTAGTAATCACTTGGCAATCAGGAAAAGTACTTAAGGGAAAGCAATCCCTCACCAATAAATCATCCCTTCTATCAGTAACACTTCTACCTTATTGATTAGCAGTTGATCACTGCACCTGCCTTCAACAGTACATCTCAGACCTGCAATCAAGGAGCTTTTCAGGGTAGTGCACAAGACACACAGAGGCCTTTGGAGACACTTGGAGCACCTAGGAAGCTAGAGAAGCAGGAGCTTTTACCATAGTGGCATATTGACAAAGCCACCAGCAGTTTAGACACAGAGGTTATTGCACCCATCAGACACCTCACACACCTTGAGTTGTGTAGTTTCTCCCAGGAGTACCTCTACACCACCACAATGGATTATCTTCTTGATATCTTCATCTACCTCATTAGGAATGGCTTGGTCCTCCAAGTACTTTGGTAATAGGCTAGGCCAATCTGATTCATGCACCAAGTTGAGTTTTGCAACTTGATCTAATCTTGATAAGGCATCAGCAACCGTGTTGTTTTTTCCAGGGCAGTAGACAATCTCCAGGTCAAATTACTGAATGTATTCACTCCATTTTGTCATTCTTCTAGTGAGTACCTTCTGAGTAAATATATACTTGAGGGAGGCATGATCAGTCTTTACAGTGCATTTGACTCCTTCAGTATAGCATCTCCATGTCTTCAAACAGTGTATTATAGCAAGTATCTCCTTCTTGTGGACTGGATAGTTTTGCTCTGCTGAGTTCAGTTTCTTGGATTCAAAAGCAAAAGGGTAGTCCTTTCCCTCATGTTCTTGGCTCAACACTCCACCAATTGCATAATCTGAAGCATCTGTGCACAGAGTGAACTCTTTTCTGAAGTCTGGTATTCTAAAGCTTGGTAGCTTAGCAAGTTCATTCTTGAGCATCTGGAAGGCAGTCTCACAAGCTATGTCCCACTTGTGGGTATTCTCTTTCTTGAGGATATTAGTTAAAGGGGCTGCAATACTTGCAAACAACTTGACAAATCTCCAATTATAGGAAACCATTCCAAGGAATGATCTGAGCTCTGATATGCTATGGGGCTGCTTCAGATATTCAACATGTTCCTTGAAGAATTCACACTTGGGTAGCTTGCCATAAAGCTTGGTGAGAACTCAAATGGACCCAATATTGACTTTTCTGGTCCGGACCACGCTTGTGAGCTGGGGGATGGGTTTTGTCTGGATTATACTAAAGATGAGTTGAGACTTGGTATGGGGTCCATAGCAACAGAATTGGTTACTTATACAGCAGTATATTGGCATCAACCTGGTCTTATATGAAATATATATGAATACTAATGTGATTGTTGAGTTGCACATTTCCTATTTGGTTTTAGACCTATGAGTAAAGCATCAATAAAAATAACCAGGGCATTGTTTGCGGATGATTTTGCAACACAATGATGGAATAAATGGCAATTGATGGAGATTTAATCATAATGCATTAAAAATCAGATAAATAATGCAGATTGTGCCAAATTGATTCAAACCATCTCCATACAATCATCCAACAATTTCAATATGAATTACTCATCTGAATGGTCTTTTCTCATCAATCCCATCACTACCACTGGATTTCCTTTTGACATACTAGAGGAGATCTATTCCAAGTACTGTGGACCATCAACCCCAATCAACTATAGGAGATCCCTTGTTAAGCTTCTCTGCTGTTACAAGAACTATTGCCCTACAAGGTTTCATCCCACCATCCATGGCAACAAACATCCTAGAAGCTTTCATTCCCAGCTGACAGCAATGGAGAAGCACCTTGCAGAGTGTATGAATGACTTGGAGCAAGCTTGGAATACTAGGTTCAGAAGCTCCAATAGACTTCCATATCCCAGAGTGTTCAGCAACAAGTTTCATATCAGGAGTATTTTGGAAACCTTCTCAGTGAGGATTAACAGATCTTCTAGAGGGCAGAGGCACTTTTATTCTGGCAAGCACAAGGCACACTGTGTGAAGTTTCAAGCACTCTCTGACATTGATGGTAACATCATCTGGTTTAGTGGGCCATTTGCTGGAAGTAGGCATGATAAAGCACTCTGGGTAGAGAATCATCCTGAATTCAGTAGAGAGGAGAAATGTATGGCAGACTTAGCCTATATAGGAGAGGATTGTCACAGATTAGGATGTATTACAGCTTATAGGAAGCCAAGGAATGATGTGCTTAGCAGGAAGCAGAAGCTCTACAATGAGATATTTAATCATTCCAGAGTGAGGGTAGAGCACACATTTGGATATTGGAAGAGATTCAGCATATTGGCAGGTAAATACAGAAGAAAGTCATATACAGGAGAAAACAGCAGAATAGGTAACATAGTTAAGATACTTATTAATGCAGAGTATGCTCATACAAGAAGACATCCACTGAGAGAAATGTGTCTGGAGCATTATGAAGAGTAAATAAAGCAAGGAAAGCACTATTCTGAGCTACATAAGTAAGATTGAGTAAAATTACCAGTAACTGTATCATACCACTGGCATCATGATAGAAATTATAGTGCCAGATAGTGCCGTGGAGTGCCTGATCAATCCAGCACTATAAACAGGCTGGCACTATGTGGCACTATCCAACAGAACAAGTCTAATAATTTACAAAGACAAAGTATCTTTGCCTTTAGAAGACAAGACTAGGGAACAATACAAGGTGATGCTTACAGTAGGTGTTCCTTGACAAGTTCTGTTCCAGAACTCTGAGTAGAAGGTAGATATCCTTGGATAAGTTATGAGTAGTCTGATGAAACGTTTATGAATATATAAAGATAGTGGCGTAGAGCAAGGCAAAGTGGGAGCAGGAAAGGACCTAGGAGTGTTTCAACAAGGCAAGGATGTTTATTCAAGACCTGTGCTTATTAGACTGAGGAATTCATATGGGGAAATAGGACTATATATACTTTTTGGCAATATGAATGCCAGGAGATATTGGCTAATATTAATGGGGCTCAGGGGTGAGGCACAGTGAGTGTGCCAAGATAGAAATATATTAAGAAACATACTGGAATATTACATAGGGATATGCCAGGAATCTATAATTGGGTCATGTGACATGAAACTACCATATATGGTCTTGAATTACTTAAATTTCAATGGGGAGCCTCCATTAAATATTCCATTGTGCAATGTTGACTTGGAACCTTCAAGAAGTAACCAGAATGTGGTAGGACTTTTAGAAGGAACTGGGATTTGTCACTAACTTAATTTGTCCAAGTCATGAAAGGTCATGGATGGAATGTGATCCTGACAGCCCCAATGCTTGGGTAATCAGTTAAGTAATGCAAAGTTGTGTGGGCACAACAAGTAACTAATTTTTATTACAAAAACACTTCCAAGGTATGCCAGATTTCTTGTGAACACAAGCCAACTTCTACATCATTCAGTATGGAATTCACACAAACAAGAGCCAGAGTGCACCTATTATGGGGACTAGAATCCAGCAGGGAGAAGGAATATACTGGTTAGATACCAAAATGTTCTTTGTAGATATTCAGGAGGGACAAATGGCATAAGTGGCAGCAACCATGCATATGTTTGCAAGATGTATATATAACCAGCAATACAAGATATATGGCAAGTTGGCAGGTATCACACTAAAAAGCCTTAAAGTTAGGGTGATAAAAGTGTGTCAACTGCAGCAGCTGTGTGTGTATGTAGAGATTAGCGAGCAGGAGGCCATGGTATTTTTGATTTGAAGTATATGTGGAATGTGCAATGTAGTGGTGGGTAACTAAATACAGAGGGGTGGTTCTATAGCGGAATATATGAATGGTGGAAGGGTAGGTAGAAAAGAAAATACCACTTGGTAAATTTTTATGGTAGCATTGTGCAGTACTAGCTGTAGGCTGCTGTACTGCCATTATATTGCCAGTCATGGTTTGCATTCAGGCTACTAGAACATCATCAAATTTCTTGCCATATAAGGCAATTGGATGCATTGGCCAGCTAGATCTGCGCAAATAAATGAGGAGTGCATTTCAACCTTTAGAATGCCATGCAATTATTGTCAAAAGACTGTTTAAAGCTGTAAGGTTTTTGACTTCATTTGGCAGTAAAATAAGCAAAATGCGGTTACAATCCTGTCATCAGATTGTGTAAAGTGTTAGTAATTACAAGTTGCCAGCATTATAACAGGCTCATTACAGACTAACATGTCTGATCTTGATTAGATTCACCTTCCAGACCATATTATTTTTAGGCAATTGCGCACTTGAAGCAGTGATCAAAGGAACTATCACTGTAAACCTTAGAAGCATTGAAGGAAGCCACATACATACCTTCAACAAGGCACTCTATGTACCAGAAATAGCAAGTAGCCTACTATCTGAATGTAAGGTTGCAGCAGCAGGACATGGTTTCAGCTTTGACAATTCTGGATGCAGAATCACTTTTCAAAATGGCAGCCATATTGCTTTGGGTTTTGGAGATCAAAATCTACACAGGTAGATTTATATTTCATCATATCTAGAAGTTAATACAAGCAACTTGAGTAAGGATACATCAATGCTTTGGCACAGGGGATTTCAACACATCAATTTTGAGCATTTACAAAAATGCTCAAAGAACAGCCAATTTCTGGAGTAAAAATTGATCCCCAAGCTAATTTGGAGCACTGTAATGCATACATATATGGGAAACACATCAGACAGCCTTTCAAGAGCTCTGCGTTAATCTAAATTTACAAGAAATTAGAGCTAATTCACTCAGATCTGTGTGGACCATTGCAAAATTTCTCCTTGGGCAGGATAAAGTATTTAGTCACATTTATTGATCATACAAGAAGCACATGGGTCTGCCTCATGGAAAGAAAGGAGGAAGCTTTGTAAAAGTTCTGGGAGTTCAACAGCAAAATGGAGTAGCAGAATGTGCAAACAGATCAACATCTGAAAAGGTAGGATCATAATCCATGATTAAGAACTATCCTGTGAATTTTGGGCAGATGCAGTTGCTGCAGTGGTGTACTCTAAAGTTGGAGTTATAACATCATATTTTGTGATTCTACTCCATTTCAAGCATGGTATGGATACATATCAGGTGCAAAACATTGCAGAATATTGGGTGTACAGAATGTGCCAAGACACAGCCCATATATCAGTCAAAACTTGAGCAAAAAGTGTAAAATGCATATTTTTTAATTACTGCAATGAAACTAGGGCATACAGAGTCTACAACAACAGAGCAAAGAAGCTGATCAAGTCCAGGAATGTGTTGTTTGAGGAAAATATCAAATTTTCACAAAAATTCTCATCAGATGAGGACCAAAAACTAATCTTAAGTCTGCTAATAGTCAGCATTGAATCATGGTAAGACCACAAGTAGGTTTTTACTCCAAAGTACTCTATAACCATAGTTTTACCTGAATCAGTGCCCAGGAATATTCTTGTAGTGAATATCCTGGAATCATAAGCTAGGATCTCCAACCGGACCAGGAATAGCACCAAATGCTGTATTAATGAGGGCTATAAACTTAGCCTATGCCTATTCAGTCCATTTTGATATGCCAAGAAGTGTAAAAGAGGTCCTAGATTGCTCTAAGACAAAGTCTTGGAGATCTACAATGATTGAGGTGTATCAGGCCCTGATGGAAAATCCTAAATGACACTTGGTCAAAGTACCAGTTAACCAAAATAAATTGAATGCTGATAAGTCTTCAGGGCAAAATACAATGCCAAACATGTGATTGTCATATACAAAGCAAGGCTTGTAGCCAAAGGATGCTCTCAAGCAAAAATACTTGGCTATACTGAGAACTTTGCACTGGTAGCCAAGTTTCATTCCATCAGAATAATGTTGATTATTCCAATCATATATTAGTTTTTTATAAATCAATTGGATGTAAAAACTGCAATTATGAGTGGACAACTTAATTAGGATGTGTGTATAGACCAGCCTGATGGGCTAGTTGTCTAAGATAACCCTGACTTGGTCTGGAAGCTTGAAAATCTCCTTATAGGCTCAGACAATCATCACAAGCCTGGATTTAAATGATAGATTATTATTTAGAATCCCTGAGTTTCTAAAGGAGTACAGCTGGCAATGGCATGCAATACAAGCCAGATAGAGCAAGCTCTTTTGCAATAGCTCTATTGATTAATCATGTGATTTTAGCCACCAATACCCTAAACACACTGGAGGAGATTAAATCCAGCTTATCTAAGGAGTGCAAGATATCCAATATGGAAGAATTCAATTGCTAATAGGGATGAAGTTATCCATAGACAGAGGTACTCAGACTATCACCCTGAGCCAATCCAAGTGTATTGACAGCATATAAAAGAAGCAGTAAATGGAAGTCTGAAAATTGGCAGCTGCCCCAATGGAAATAAATCTTAACTTGGTCAAAACATAACTAAGTCAAATGGGCTTAATGCCATCTGCAAGCCCTGACTTTTCTTATCAATCTATGATTGGCAGTCTGATATACATTATGCTTTAAGTTTGTCCAGATATCTCATATTCAGTGAGAGTTGTCAGCCAGCTCAATCAGAATTATGAATCTTATCATGTTGCAGCAGTGTGGCATGTTTTTGGGGACCTAAAAGAAACTGCCGCTATTTGCTTATGGTACGCCTATAAGGACTTGGAAGAAGATCCTCTGTAATACTCTGACAAAGGTTGGGGACAAATTAAGAAGACACAAGATCCTCCTCAGGAAATACCTTTCTTTGCTGTAAAGAAGCAATTTCATGGATTCCAAGGTAGAAACCAACCATAGCACTTTCCACCATAGACACATAGTATATGGAGACCCGTGAAGCTACAAAAGAAGCATTGTAGTTAAGATGCTTTTTAAAACTGGGACTTATGTTAAAAACTCCTACTACTTTATTTCAAGATAATCAACTCTATGAAGAAAAATTAGCTCCCACAGGTGAATCCAATCCAGATCAGCCATCAGGATTGCACAGCAATTCCACCATAATGCTGGCAGCTTGTAATTATTGGCTCTGCAAACAATCTTATGATGGAATTGTAACAGCATCTTGCTTATTTTACTTCTAAATGAGGTGAAAAACCTGACTGTGCTTCTGCAGTCTTTCTGTGAGATATTCATGGCACATAATGGTCTTAATATGTTCTCCACTTACTGGAGCAGACCTGGCCAACCAATTTATCTAATTGCCATATACAGAGACTTGGAGGTACTCTTATGTCCTCATTGCTAACCTCTACTGGCATAGCCATGGCAGTACAGTGGCCTACAGATAGTTATGTAAGATACTACCATACCATTTATCAAATCATGTTTTCTTTGTTACCTCCCCTTGTGGCATTTATATATTCCACAATAGGATCACCCCACTGCATTTTACATACATATTGCTACCTTGGGTTTTTCACATATAGTCTGAACCAAATAAAACAATGGACTATTTGTTTTTAAGCAATATATTCCTTCTCCCTTCTGAGCTCTAGACCCCCTTACAGGTGTGCTCTGGTACTTGTTTGTGTAAAATCTGTATTGAATGGTGAAGAAATCAGCTTGTGACCAGGAGAAACCCAGCATACTTAGGCGGAGTTGTCCTGATACAAATTGGTTGCTTATTGTGCCCAGTCCAACTTTGCAGTACTTAACTATTTATCCACATGTTGGGGGCAGTTGGCTTTTTAATGCCAAAGGTATAGGTGTCTCCATCTGCACATTTGTGTTCCAGATTTGCCACCTCTTCCTAGCTGTCCTCCATAGTGCCAACTCATCACATGCATGACAGACTTGAAGGTAATATTCTTAATGAGACTGTGATATGGTGGTACCTGCAACTTGACTTATCTTCCTATCTCCCCACACATCCACTCCATAGGAAACTCCTAAAAGCTAAAGCACAGCCAGAAACTTTCCACACAGCAAGCAAGATGGAGTAGAGAATTGATATGGTAGCAGCAAGGATTGACATATTCAGCTCTGTACTTATATTATGACCATCCAAATCTTGTTACAAAATCCTTGCATAAAAGCAGTAGATGTGCCCAGTTAGCACTGGTAATCCACTTCTGGATGAATAATCCTGCAATATGAACATATGACTCCCAATGGTTCCCATGTACTTGTAGTTGCAATGGCTGTGGAAGGCCACTTGAACAAGCACATAACTAGTTCATATGGTTATTGCATTAGTATTGTTGCATATGCATATGAGTACTGATTGGAGCTTATGAGAAGTACTTAAGGCAGCAGCTACTTGGTCATAACTTGTCAATTCTTTTAAGTTTCTCTGGTATTGTGAGGATCTCATTCAGCTTGATTTGCCCCTTGTACAAGTGGTCATTAGTATAAGGATATGCTGAAAAGCTAATGCATTGCTCCCAGTGGAAAGCATTTGCTCTTACATGTACCTGCTATCTTGAGTAACTTCAGTTTCCTACTGAATCCATATACTGGTCAATGGCTCAGTTTTTGCCAACTTTGCTGTAAATACAGGTTGACTTATATACATTCCCTCTGTGGGAAGATGATGTTCTTAGTGTTGGAATTTAGATAATGATAATGGGTGCGGGTTATGAAGTAAATCCCTTGGATATCATACATTTCACAGCAATACCATCCAGTGTCCCCAGAAAGGCTGGTTATCTTGCTTATGACTGGGATATCTCCAATGCCAATAATAATTTGAGCTTTGATATAATCATTGTTTAGTAGTATCCAGCTGGACAGCATACAAAATTAATCCAGCAGTGGATACAGGTAGCTGTTCTGGTTGGATGGTGATTTAGGCCTAGATACCTGCAAAAGTACCATCAGATTTCCGCTCTGATGCTGCAAGATATGCCACAGATTATGGTTGAGGAGAATCAGTGTGATTTGCTGGTGGAGTCCTTGCTTAATCAGTATCCATTAAGTGCCAAGGCATAGGCATGGTAAGACATACCTTGAAAGTAGACATGCTTCTTAGTTGTACATAATGTTTGTTGTCAAATAATTTGGAAATGTCTGCCCTTGATTCTTACTCTGTGTGGTACTCTATAGGCTCAGAATATTTGTAGGACTGCATAAGCCTCTGTAGATGGGGTATTACTGGAATATATCCAGAGTGTGTACAATGTTTTTCCACTGACGGTAGACTCCTGACAAGTTGGATGCCTGCAATGGTGGCATTTTCTGATGTGAGTGCCATATAACTGTTAACACATGCTGGTATCACAATGGGATCAGGTTTGTAGGTTGGCAGGTGCATACCAGTTATCTATTTGTAATATGAATATAATAGATTGCATCCTGCAATGATTTTAGCCAGAAGTCATAGTAAATCCTGATAGCCCACATTATTGATATTTGTGCAAACATACCACTTCTCTGCAGCAACATCACATCATTTTCCATTGAATAGATTACTGGGCACATTTGGCCCTATAAAGTATCCTTATCATTTTTGGCAGGTGCTGTCCCATTGCATATTGGAATTTGGTCAGGCTCATGCTGAGTACTGTTGTTAGGGGAGATAGGCTCACAACCCATTAGTGAGCCTTCTTCTTCAGAGCTATCACTCTGTGCTTCAATTTTAGAAGGCTGTGGAGAGCCTGAAGATGTTACAAACTAACCAGATGTAATTGGTGCAAGGCAAAAAGCATGACTAGGTGCCAATGTGAAAGTATAAAGAGGCCAGTAAGATATTGCACAGGGTCTCTTCTCTCCGCTATCAAGGTTCTGAATCAAAGTAGTCCTCTTCATGGGGCAAGCAGTTTGACATGCAACAACTTCACACTGCTATACCACCTTTCTGTCAATACTTATGTGAATTTAAGACAGTCTTGAGTTTGATACATTGCACCTACATGAATTTAAGATTCAATGATGACCTGCTATAGTGAGCATCAAAGATAAAGTCTTGACACCACATACACATGTATACATACCACTACTTCCCCTTTGGTTTGACTTGCTTCCATATATATGCTGCCATAAAATGATGCAAAGGTGTCTGGTACCCAACCAAACCACACCATGGACTGCAGCAAAAGAATGGTTGGACAACAGCTTGCTCTGACATTTAGTGCCACAAGCAGCATTACATCCAAAAATGACCATGTTGTTGGTGTGCCTACCAAAGATAATAACACACACTTCTCAGGCCATCAATCAATTAGGCAAATGAGAATCTCTGAGGAGCTACAAGTTGACCATAATGCTCAGGCAGGATGAGAATGTAGCAAATGCAGTATCCTTGGTTGAAGACCAGCAAGGGGCTGTCATACCATTGCCATCACCTGTACTATCAAATATGTTGTCCGCTCATACCAAAGCATTGATGAGGCAATTATGTACAGTGGCTGATAGGATAGATGCAATGTACCAGAGAAATCAGGAAATAGTCCTAGATAGGATGAGTGGATAATGCATGCAGAACAATAAATATCCCAGGTAGAGAATATGGTGTCTTTGCAGAGAAGCAGTTAAGTCAGGTAGTATGGAGTGAGAAAAAGAGGCAATACTCAATGAACAACACCAACATTGGGGATGGTGGAGAGTCAGGAGCATAAAGCAAGAAGATTGGTAGAGGACAAATCAAACATCAGTTAAGTATTGTTGTGATGAAAAATTTTGACCGTTTTTGTGAAATCTGGGGTGTTGTTACTCTTCAATGGTCTTTTCATAGTGTCCTGACAGGATGAATACCTCCTAGTCCTGGGACTTTAATTTTCTGATAACCCTTTGACAAGATCTTTGCAATTATTTTTCATAGGACAAGCATGCATACATGAGGTAAAAGTCCCACTTTTCACACTAGAACAAGGTACTTAGATATTGAATATCATTTTACATGTGAAGCTATAGGGAATGACTTTGTTAATTGCAGACATATTTTCCAAACACTAAGCTAGATAGAAATTTGAATACCTTAGGTCAAAATTAGGACTAGCCAGTATAAACATTTAGATGCGTAGTATTGTTGTAAAATCTGTAATTCCATCTAAATATTTACTTGATGTAGCCACTTAGAACATTACCTACCAATCTTTGAGAGTAACTGACCAAGTTCCTTGCTGTGATTTACTTTGAATACTCTCACCAAAATACAAGGTCCTCAGAGAAAGAAAATCTTCAAAGTTGTCAAGCATTTTAACCTTTGTACACATACTCTTGGCACTATAATTGACACTTTCTATGTGCTTGTTATATCAAGATCAAGTAAATGTATGGATACTACTATTACATTCAATAGATCATTAAGTGAAAACCACAAAATCTACTTACATATAATCTACTTGCTCTCTAATCACCTCCAGAATCTTCAAGACTTTTACAACAAAGAGGTCTTTTGGTGTATAGTGCTGATATGCTGCAGATTTGATATGCCACATGTTGTATCCAAGAGAAAAGTGGAACAAATCTCCTGTATGGCTTAACTGAACCTAGTGGTCAACTAAGCTCAGAGTCATGGATTTGTCAGAGAGTGGAGGAGATATTAGCAGAAAGACTCTGGTTTAATATTGGTCTTGTATATAGCTGGGTTTGGCTACAAAGGCAGCAGAGTTAGTTTGCCATGCAGGCTTGGCATGGTATTCTTGAGAGTGCTAGATAGGATAGGCTTGGGTAGAAACTCAAGCAAAGTTGTTGAATTCTCAATATTAATAAGACACAATCTTGATTTTGTTGAAACACACATAAACTATTAGGCTCAGTAAGCTTTATTTATACCTTCTTTATCAAGTTAAGTTAGTATGTTGTGGTGGTGTATAGGTCCAAGGGAGAGATACGTCCAACACTTCTCAATGTTTTATGTGTGGGGTGTTCACTGGGTGCAATAACCTCTGGCAAAAGCTTGCTAGGAATACTTGGGTTCTGTCTCTAATCTAATGTGAAGGGGAATAAAGCCACAAGCTTGTCAAGGAGAAACTATTGAGCTATAATCCCCAACTTAGTTGGCGTCTTAACAAAAGTATGTGCTGGGTTCAGCATCCTTTGAGATGACAATGTACTAAAGCTTCCAAAGTCAAAACAACTGTAAACTCCACCAGCAGGGACTTGATAAGAATGCAGCTGTGGTCAATAGTTACAAAGACAGAAAAGTATCTTTGCCTGTACAAGAACAAACTTGGGAAAGAATCAAATATAATAAAAGATACCTACTCTGAGTGTTCCTCACAAGTAGTGCCTCCAAGGTCAGTTGGCTGTCAGCGTGGTTTCCTGGGAGTGTCCTGTGGTCTGGGGTTGGAAGTTCAGGTAGCAGCAGGTAGCAGTGATCACACTAATCAACAAGTTGGTATATTGATAAAGAGGATGATGATTTATTGTTGAGGGATAGCCTCCCTTATATACTTTTCTTACTAGCTAAGTAATTACTAATCATGGTGCTCCAGAAGGTTCCAAATATCAATAGAAATCTTAATGACATCAGAATGACCTAAGGAGGTTCTAAGTAGGTGCCGGAAGGTTCTAAGAGGCACAGCACATCCAACCAATCAGTAATCAGTATTCTGAAACCTGTGTAACATGGGGATACCATATATGGTATGGAAATGGTAGGGATGGTAACACAGGTTGATCATGTGTCACGGGTACTGGCGTGGGTACTTGCCTAATATAAAAGCACTTACAGCTAGTAATCTACATAAAGTGAGGGGTAACTTATGCAATAAGGTAAGCAGGTGTGATAGTCAACCAGCTTATGGGATAGTACTGATTGGGTAAGACAAATGGGATAAAACTAAAATAACTGAAGTAGAGATATAGGAAAGTAGAAAAGAAGGGAATGAGCACATCTGTCAGTGGGTGTCACTGTCACCCCACTACAATGTGCCCAGGGACTGGATTGATTTAAATCAGCTTGGGTGTTGATAGGTGCATAAAGAAAACAAAACTTGCATCATCAATCAGCTGATGTCCTGATAGCTGCTAAGTGGTTGGATAGATTGTAGATGACTAATCACCTGGAAGGGCTAAACAGACCAGATTGGGGATGTAATGAACACATGAAATTTGATCAGTAGTGATAGCTAATATCAGAATCTGAGATGGAACAAAACACACCATGTGGGCAATCAGTTATATTTGGATTAGGGAAAATCAATGAGGGTGATAGATTTTGAAATGGAGTAAAATTTGCCAAGTTTTGAATGTTATTGCATGACATCACATCTGAGAGTCCTTGTTTGTGGTTGTTCATAGGGAAGATATAAATAGTTTGTCTTTGGTTGCTGCAGCATTTTCATATTCAGGCTTGTTTGGCTGAACACCTCTCTTTATGAATAACCATTCTGATGTGTATCCTTTACTTTTGCAGTAATGGCAAAAGAGGCTTCTATTGCCTTTAGAGGGTCTTGAATATCTTCTTTTTTGTCATCACTGACTATTCAAGCATTTTCTTTTTCCTTTTTGTGTTACTTGATTACTTAATTCTTCATCCAGGAGCCTTCCATAGAAGTATTTTAAGGTAGATCTTGAGTTCTGGACTTGAGAGCTGATACAAGACCCTGAAACATGCCTGCCAGGCTATTCAGGATGGCAGCTATCACATTCTCATCAGTAGTTGGTATGCTGGCAGATTTCATCTCATCCACTAGCAGGATAATTCTCTAAATCAGATTCTTCATTTCTACTCCTGCTGGCATCTCTGTAGTGAAGAATCTTTGTCTAGGATACATTTTGTTAGCAGCTTAGCATAACTGGTTCATGTCTATGTATGTCTCCCTTACCTTCTTTGCTATTTATGCTGTTGAGCTCTGACTAAGTAATTTGTCTTTTACATTAAGGAAAATACAGTTGAAGGCACTTTGCTCTCTCTTATGGTACTTCAAGGCTTCCTCTCCCTTATTTATAATTTATAGATCCATCAAACTTCTTAGCAGAGAGAAAAGTTCTAGCAAGAGTGGTTGGAAACTTTGCAGAGAGTGACAGCAGGAGACCCATAGCTTGTTGCCAAGTCTTGGAGATATTGGAAGTGACTAGGAGAACAAGTTGAATATGTGATTTTCACTCAATGATTTACTAATTGTAAGATTGGTATCTACACATATACCTGATTGTGACCTAACAAGCTCTTAGAATAGGCTTAGGAAGTACTCAGGAAGATGTGCAAAAGGTTTGGGGCTGTTTGGACAACTTTGACAATTTCTATACTCTGAGTACATGTTACTTTGGTGAATTTATTCAAGTTAAGTCCCAACAAGGGATTCCATCAATATACTCTAAGACCTGGTAGGTAATGATCCAAGTTACTAAGTGGTGTGAGTATTTAGGTTCAATTATGAACTTTTGCACCACAATTACTGATCAGTTTTGTCAAATATGGTTACTGCATGTACAAGATGGCCAAGTCCTCTGAAACATATGTAGGCTGCCATAGAACTGAGTAGTGCATGTAAAAATATCAATGCAGGACCATTATAGTAGTGTTAAGTTTCCTAGCCTATCAAGCAGTAGATTTGGCAAAACACCATCACAATCCCATCATAAGATCATAAGGAGTTTCAGTAGCTTAAAGCTGCAGGCATTATGGCAGCTTCATTTTGGGAACTTGATGGTTGATTCAAATTAGATCCACCCATGGGACCAAATTATTTTTTGTAGGAAAGGTGTTCTCCAAGATTTATTTGCATTGATCTAAGGGACTGTGTTGGGTGAGTATTTAGGTAGAATTACCACATTTGAAACCTCCTTTTATTTGCTGCCAAAACATAAGGCAATGCTATTGGGTTCCCAACTAAACCCTACTGCAGACAATAATAGAAGAATGGTTGCACAGCTGTTTACTTTGACATTCAGTGCCTTAAGTGAACTACACTCAAAAGGGCTATGACACTGCTGATAAATAATTACACCCCAGATTTCACCAAAGATTTAGTCAAAATTATTCATCACAACAATATATGAGTAGATGTTGATTGGTTCCCTGCCAATATGCTCACTTTCTGATTCGGGACACTCTATCACCTCCTACATTTGTGTGCATTGATTGACTATTGCCTCTTTTTCACACTCCTTACTTCCTGACACAACCATTTCTCTTACTTTTCACACATACAAATTAACTTATTTCTGTTGAAGCTTCAGTTATACCTCCATTGCCAATTGTACTGACCAATGCAAGTACCTATACCCTACACTAACATTAGGCCCAACCCCACACTCAACAAGTAACCCCATTAAAATTTACCACTGAATATGTATTTCTGCTGAGACACTCTGATTCTATGACTTGGCAGGAACCCAGTAGCTTTATGCCACTGTTTGTTCACTGGTTTCCACATGGCCTGGTCTTCAGCTGGCACTGTTAGGTCTAGCACCTCCTCTTCCAGTCATTACAATAGATTGTTGCAATATTCAAGTGTGTCTTCTTGAGCACTGTTCTTGAAGTGCTGCAACCTCTTGGTGTGCCTAGTAATGTTCCAAAACCCCACTGAAGGCATCATGATAGTCTTTTGAGTTCTTGATATTGTAGCCTTGTCTGTCAGTGGTATCTCCACTCTGTCAACAATGGAGGATGTGAAGGATGTGGTAGACAAATTGCCTATTTCTGCAATCTCATCTACCTTACTGGAGTGTAGCTCAACTGGCTGCACTTCCAACTCTTGTGAAAACAGCTGTTTTCTTGTTGGCAATACTTCTTGGGAATGATGGGATTCAGTCTGTTCTAGGCTTGCGGTGTTAACTGGCCAGAACTGCAGTTTTTTTGCATGCTTCCCTGTCTCATGCTTGGGTAGACATTTACCCCTTTACCTTTTCTGTTATCAAAGTCAAGTCTTTCACTGCTACTTTGTCTGAGTGCTTCTTGTAATGAACTATGTTTTCTCCTTAATAAATTCTGCTCTGACTCATCTGTTTAAGCCTGCTTGTCCCTTGTTGGCACTCTTCTGGCAACCTGATGCTTCTTTCCTGCTGGTTTTGAGCTCTCAACTGTAGTTAGGAGAGCTCCCCCAAGCACTTCTTATGGGCTTTAATCATTATTTATACCCATATAGAACAATACAATTGCAAAGAATGGATGAACTGGATATGTATTTATACAAGTGGCATTCTGAAGCAATTTCTACCAACAGTGCATTGGAATCATTGAATGTCATATGTGGACATTGATGAATTATTTATCCACAAGCAAATCACCAATGCCAGCTTATGCATAAGCAGCAGTTGTGCAAGGAGTTTGTAATATCATTTGAGTGGCTGTACTACAAACATAAAGCTGAATGTGTAGTTATCATCCGCTACTGTATCCATTCTGTACTCTATCTTGCTTGCTGTGTAAAGAATATTTGACTTTATTTCACCTTTTGGGAGCTTCCTATGGAGCAGTTGTATGGGAAGATGGAAAGACAAGTCAAGTTGCGGGTACCACCCTATCACAGTTTCATTAAGAATATTACCTTCAAGTCCATCATGCATGTGATGAGTTGACACATGGAGGACAGCCAGGAAGAGGTGGCAAGGTATGCTGGTATCTCATAGTCACAAGCCAACTTCTGGACTATTTAATGCAGAATTCACACAAACAAGCACCAGAGCACACCTATAAGTGGGACTAGGATGCAGCAGGGAGAAGGAATATATTGGCTAAATACCAAAAAGTTCTTTGCAAATATTCAGAAAGTACTCATCATAGAAGTGGCAACAACCAAGCATATGTTTGCAAGATGTATATGTTACCAGCAGTACACAGTATATGGCAACTTTGCAAGTATCACACTAAAATACCATAGAGTTGAAGTGATAGAAGTATGTCAATTGCAGCATGTGTGTGCATTTGTAGAGGTTAGTCAGCAGGAGGCCATGGTTTTTTTGACTCTAACTTTATGCAGAATACCCAAAGTAGTGGTGTGTAAGCAAATAAAGAGGTGTGATTCTACAGTGGAATATATGAATGGAACAAGAGGTGGTAAAAAAGGAAATACCATTTGGTTAACTGATATGGTAGGTGCCATTGTGATCCCATCATTAGATTGTTAAGAGGGTCACTAATTCCTAGCTGCTGGTATTATGATGGTCTCCAAATGGGATTCTAATCGCTGATCTGGATTGGATCCACCAATGGGACCAGATTATTTTGTGTAGGGATATTAATTGGCACACCAATAGGTTGCTGCACTTCTTCAGCAGCAGTACTCTGGAACACACACTTGAATATTGCAAGGATTTATTGCAAAGACTGGCAGATGAGGTCCTAAACCTTGCAGTGCTGGCAGAAGACCAGGATGTATGGGAACCAGTGAATGAACAATGGCATTAAGCCATAGGGTTCCTGCCAAAGTCATGGAAACAGAGCATTGCTGCAGAAATACTTATTGAGTTGTGGATCTTAATGGACTTACTTGTTGAATGTGGGGTTGGGCTTAAGGTTTGTGTACCGTATAGGGACTGTATAGGCCAATACAATTGGCAATTGAGGTACAACTGAAGTTTTGGCAGAAATAAATCAATTTCTATGCTTGAAAAATCAGAGCAACAGTTGAGTCAGGTAGTAAGAAGTGTAAAAAAGAGGCAATAGCCAATCAATGTACACAAGTGTAGGAGGTTATAGGGTGTCTGGGATCAGGAAGTGAGAAGATTGACAGAGAACCAATCAAAAGCCACTTTCATATCATTGTGACAAAAATCTTTGACTATGTTTTTTTTCAATGCTGGGGTGTAATTATTTTTTGACAGTCTTTGTTCAGTGTCCTGATGGGATCAACAGCTCTTTGTTACAGGACTTGGAATTTATTATGGGCTTCTGATGGGTCCATCATAATAACTTCTCATAGGGCTTGATTATCTTGATATAATATAATAGTCATTTTTTGACTTAATTGTAAATTTGTAAACAGCTTCCTTAGTCACCATACTTCTTTTGTAGCCTCACAGGCTGCCATATACTCAGCCTCTGTGGCCAAAAGTGCAATGGCTGGTTGCTTTCATGGGTTCCAGGAAATTGCTCCTGTACAGTAAAGAAAGGTTTTTTCTGTGTTGGATCTTCTGTCTTCTAAGTTCTGTCCCCAATCAGTCTGAGGCCCAGCTATATGCACTGAATAGCAATAGGCTAAGTTTGTGACCTCATTGATGTTGCAATCTGAGCTATTCTGGATTCAGTTGGATCACCTGGTTTATGATACTGGAATGATCACTTCTGCAATTTTCCTAGGCACTGATCTTGGCTAAACCGTGGCAGTAGAGTCCTCTATAGTGAAGAATTGCATTGCTTTACTCTGATTCAAAGCTCTCTATTGGTGGACTTAAGATCACATAGTAGTCATCATCTGAAGTTATTTTTCTGTCAATATTACTAATTTTTATCAGATAATACATCCCTGAACTTCATGTTCTTTTTTGCTTTGGTGTTGCAGGGTCTTGATACCTTACTCTCATTGCAGTAGCCCAAAATATGTATTTTACACTTCTTGAGTCATATATACTTGATATCTGGACAGTTTCTTGGCAAATGTGTTACAACTAATTATTTTTGAATGTTTTGCACTGGGTTTGAATCCATACTATACCTCAACTGGAGTAGATTCACAAAGTGTTCTGTCACAACTCTTACTTTCAAGGCATACAGCTGTGGCAACTGATCCCATCAGGAGACTGCCATAATACCAGTAGCTTGGAACTAATGACCATTGACATAATCTTGTGATGAGATCACAACTGTGTTTTGGAAATTTTACAGCAATATAAAGTTGTTAAATTAAATGGTATTTGTACAGTGTTTTGCTAAGGGTGGCATGAAATTGTTGCAGTATTAGTGCACTTTACAACTATTTGAGTGGATCTAATCAGCCAGTACATCCAATTGTCTTATATGGCAAAAGACTTGACAGTGTTTTGATGGCCTCTTTGGAAGCCTCTGATAGCATTATCACAGCAGTAAGGGTGCCTAAAGCTAGTTCTATATAATGCTACCATATCAATTTACCAAATGATATTTTCTTTTTCTACCTCCCCTTACACAATTCATGTATTCCACTGTAATATCACCCCCCTTTATTTGCTTACCCACAACTACTTTGGGTATACCACATATAGTTTGAATCAAAAAGTAATATGGCCTCCTGCTTACTAGCCTCTGCAAATGCACAAACCTACCACAATTGACATACTTCTATCGCCTCAACTTGACAACCTTTTAGTGCAATGCTTGCAAAGTTACCATATATCTTGTATTGCTAATAACATACACATCTGGCATACATATGCTTACTGGCCACCACTTCTGCCTTTGATACCTCCTGAATATCTTCAAAGAATTTCTTGGTGTTCAGCCATAATACTCCTTCTCCCTGCTGGATTCTAGTGACAGACTTGAGGGTAATATTTGTAATAAGATTGGGATATAGTAGTACCTGAAACCTGACTTGTCTTCCTATCTCCCCACTCATCCGCTCCATAGGAAACTCCCAAAAGGTCAAGCAAGGCCCAATATTCTCCACACACCATGCAAGATGGAGTAGAGAATGGATACAGTTGCTGAACAAGGTCTGTGATTTAGGCCCTGATATCAGTTAAACTACAATCAGATTTTGGCTCTGGTACCACAAGTTAGGTAGCAGATTCAGGTTGATAATAATCAGTGGCCAGCAGAATTTGCTGGTAGAGTCCTTGTTTAATGATAGTTCATCAAGTGCCAAGGCAAAGGCACTGGCATACATACCTTTAAAGTAGCCCTTGCTTCTTAGCTGTTGTAATGTTTGCCATCAAATATATCTGATATATTTGCACTTGATTGATACTGAGTGTAATACTTTATAATCTCACAGTATTTGTTGGTCTGCATGAGCTTCTTTATATAAGGTATTAATGGAAAATATCCAGAGTGTGAACAATGTTTCCCCCCATTGGTGGTGGATTCCTGACAAATTGGGCACCTTGCAATGGTGGCTTTTCTCATGTGAACACCGTGCAACTGTTGAAATATGCTGGTATCAGGATGGTCTCTGGGTCATATGTTGCCAGCTGCATGACAGTTTTCCATTTATACCATGTACATGGTTGGATGCATCCTGGGATGATTTTGTCAAGAAGCAGTAGTAGATCCTCAAAGCCCCCATTACTGATATCAGTGGTAATGCACCACTTCTGTAGCTAAAACATCACATCAATTACCAATAGATGGATTGCTGGGCTCACTTGACTCCATAAGGTATCTTTGGCATTTTTTTCCACAGGTGTTGTCATATTACATAATGGTATCTTGCCAGGCTCATGCAGGGTAATGTTGTGAGGGAAGATAGGCTCACAATGCATCAGTGAGCCTGCTTCTTCATAGCCATCACTCCGCATGCCATATTCAGAAAGCTGGAGTGAGCCCAAAGGTGTCACAAACTTTCCTGACTCAGTTTCTGCAAGGTGACAAGTACAGCTAGATGCCATTAAAGAAGTATCAAGAGGCTAGCAAGATATTGTTGGTACAGTAGTGACTGGTTATTGGTCAAATATCACTTGTGTGCCAAAACACTGGCTATGATCCTTGTAATACTTCCTATGCTGTCTGCATACTTTGTGACTGAGAGGCTTGCTACAATAGCTGCATGGTCTTTTTTCTCTTCTCTTACAGCATCAAATCAAAGTAATCTTGTCCATGCGCAAAAAGTTTGCCACTCAACAACATTATGCTATTATACCACTTTTTTATTACTACTCATGCAAATTTAAGACAGGCTTGTATTTAAGTCATCACACCTACATGAATGTAAGATCCAATGATGACCTGCCATTGTAAGCATTATTAATAAAGTTGTGGCACCGCATACACATGTATATGTAGCACCATTTCCCTTTTGGTTTGACTGATTTATATATATATGCTGCCAAAAAATGATGCAAAGTTGTCTGGTTCCCAACCAAGCCCCACTGCTGATAACAGCCAAAGAAAAGTTGGACAACAGCTTCCTTTAACATTCAGTGTAACAAGTGGGGCTATAACCAAATAAGGCCTGTGGACAGTGTGCCCACTGAAGGGAATAATGCAGACCCCTCAGGCTCTCTATCAAGTAGGCAATTGGGAATCTGTGCAGAGAAGCTAGCTGACCATATTGCTGAGGAAAATGAGAATGTAGCAAAAGCATTACCTTCAGTTGGCAACCAGCAAGTGGCCATCATAACCTCACCACCAACTGTATTAGCAAGCATGTTGTCAGCTCATATCTAAGTATTAATGAGGCCCTTGGTGCTGTGGCTAATTGGATAGATGCAATGGCTCAGAGAAATCAGGAAATAGTCTAGAAGCAGGATGAGTGAATAAATGGTATAGAGCAATTAATATTTCCAGGTGTAGAAGCTTTTGAGTGTAATGATCAAGAGTGGGCTAATATTCAAGAGGCAATTAGAAGTCTAGCACGCCAACACCTTAAGGCTGGCATACCATGAGACCATCTGGAACTCAAGGCCAAGCTGAATGCAGAATACACTTGACTTGCTCCATGAGAATTATCCTGAGCTCAAAAAAGCAAACAGTTTTTGCACCAGCATTGGTATGCTAGCACAGATGCAGCAGCGCAACATTTACCATGGAAAAAGCATAGTTCTACTCAAGAAGCACTCAGTCATAGTAACAGTGAAGGATCTGGCAGTGATAAAAATAAGTGGCACTCTAAGGAACCTGTCACAGCAACAGCTGCAAGCCTGAAACAAGCAGGAAAGAAGTGTCAGGTTGCCTGCAGAGTGCCAGCAAGGATCAAGCAGGCCAAGAAAGATGCATTAGAGCAGCATTTATCATGGAGAAAATGTGGTTCAATACTAGAGGTACTCATACAAAGTAGCAGTGAAAGACTTGGCAGAGAAAAAGGGCAAGGTAAAGGGGAAACAGTCTACACAAGCCAGAGTCAGGGAAGCATGAGGAAAGGTTGCAGTTCTTGCCAATTGAAGCTGTAAGCCCAGAATAGACTCAATACCATCCTAGCCAGACAAATTATCAACCAGAAAACTGTTGTAAGAGTCTTGGAGACATTGGAAGTGATTGGGAGAACAAGTAGATTGTGTGGTTTTCACTTAATGATTCATTGAATTAAAAGTAGTATTTATACTTTTACCTGATCTTGGCATTACAAACATGTAGAATAGGTTAAGGAAGGTCCCAAGAACATGTGTGCAAAGTTTGGGGCTGTTTGGACAACTTTGAGAATTTTCATGTTCTGGGTACCTGGTATTTTGGTGATAATATTCTAAGTAAATCCCAACAAGGAATTTGGTCAGTATTCTCTAGAATTTGAAGGTGATGATCTAAGTGACTAAGTTAGGTGAATATTTAGGTGGAAATACGAATTTTTACAACAAAAACAGCTGCTCTCACATGAGTTGGACATGTAGCCAGTGTAGCTGTTGTAAAAATTTGTATTTTCCACCTAAATATTCACCTAACTTAGTCACTTAGATCATCACCTTCAAATCCTAGAGAATACTGACCAAATTCCTTGTCGGGATTTACTTAGAATATTTTCACCAAAATACCAGGTACCCAGAACATGAAAATTCTCAAAGTTGTCCAAACAGCCCCAAACTTTGCACACATGTTCTTGGGACCTTCCTTAACCTATTCTACGTGTTTGTAATGCCAAGACCATGTAAAAGTATAAATACTACTTTTACATTCAATAAATCATTAAGTGAAAACCACATAATCTACTTGTTCTCCAAATCACTTCCAATATCTCCAAGACTCTTACAACAGGTTATGAGCCCCGAGCTGTCACTCTCTGCAATGTCTACTACTGCTATTACTGGAATTTTTCCCTCTGCTGAAAAGTTGGATGGATCTAACTACCAAGTGTGGAAGGTGAAGATGAAGATGCTGCTACAAGAAAGAGGCCTTTGGGATATTGTCATGGGAGAAGAATGCCCTCCTAAAAACGTGGGAGAGGAAGCCTTAAAGTACCAGAAGAAAGAACAAAGTGCCTTTAACTGCATTTGCCTTAATGTCAAGGACAAATTGCTAATTCAATGCTCAAGAGCAAAAACGGCAAAGAATGCCTGGAAGGCATTAGAAGACACCTACCAGTCATGTTCAGCTGCCAAGAAAATGTATCTGAGAAGAAAATTCTTTACTACAAAGATGCTGCCAGGAGAAGAAATGAAAAATCTAATTAACAGAATTACCCTGCTGGTAGATGAGATGGAATCTGTGGGCGTACCAACTACTGATGAGGATGTGATAGTTACCATCCTGAATAGCCTGACAGACAAGTTTCAGGGCCTTGTATCAGCCCTAGAGTCCAGAACTGAAGATTTGACCTTAAATTACGTATATGGAAGGCTCCTGGATGAAGAATTAAGAAAATCAAGCGCCAATAAGAAGGAAGAAGAAAATGCTTTAATAAGCAATGATAACCAACAAAGGAGGTACCCAAGACCCTACAAAGGCAACAGCAACCTATTTTGCAACTACTGCAAAAGGAAAGGACACACATCAGACCGGTGTTTCAAAAAGAGAGATTATCAGCAAAAGAAGCCTGAATATGGAAATGCTGCAACAACTGAAGATAGACTATTCATATCTGCACTAAATATGACCACAAACAAGGATTCTCAGACGTGGTATATTGACTCTGGAGCTTCTCAACACTTTACACACCAAAAAGAACTTTTTACCCAATATCAAGAAATTCCAATTAAGAAGGTTTTCATGGGTGACGATAGAACACTTGATGCAGTGGGAGAAGGAACTATCCAAGTAAACCTTAGAAGCAGTGAAGGAAGCCATACACTGACCTTTAAAGAAGTACTCTATGTACCAGAAATAGCCAAGAACCTACTCTCTGTAAGCAAGGCCACAGCAGAAGGACTCAGTTTCAGTTTTGACAATTCTGGATGCAGGATCACTGATCAAAATGGTGCTCATATTGCTTCGGGCATCAGAGATCAGAACCTATACAAGTTGACTTATATTCCATCATATCTGGAAGCCAATATAAGTAACTTAAATGAAGAAACACCAATGCTTTGGCACAGGAGATTTGGACACATCAATTTTGATTATTTGCGCAAAATGATCAAAGATCAGCTAATTTCTGGAGTGAAAATTGATCCCCCAGCTAATTTGGAGCACTGTGAAGCCTGCATATATGGGAAACAAGCCAGACAACCGTTCAAGAGCTCTGGGTTAATCAAAACTAAGAAAAAATTAGATCTAATTCACTCAGATCTGTGTGGACCTATGCAAAATTTATCCTTAGGCGGGATGAAGTATTTAATCACTTTTATTGATGATTATACAAGATACACATGGGTCTACTTCATGGAGAGAAAGGAAGAAGCTCTGTCTAAGCTCAGGGAGTTTAAAGCTATGGTGGAGAGAGAAACTGGTGAAAAAATCAAGAAAATACGCTCTGACAATGGTGGAGAATATACCTCAAAACTCTTCATCCACTTCTGCAAAATTCATGGGATAAAGCAAGAGACTACTGTACCATACTCCCCACAGCAAAATGGAGTAGCAGAACGAGCTAACAGATCAATAATTGATATGGCAAGATCTATGATCCATGATCAAAAATTATCCTATGATTTTTGGGCGGAATCAGTTGCCACTGCTGTATACCTTAAAAATAGGAGTTATAACAGAATACTTCGTGATTCTACTCCATTTGAAGCATGGTATGGATACAGACCAAGTGCAGAACATCTAAGAATATTTGGGTGCACAGCATATGCCAAAAAACTGGCCGGAAATCAGTCAAAATTTGAGCCAAAAAGTGTAAAATGCATATTTTTGGGCTACTGCAATGAGAGTAAGGCATACAGACTCTACAATACCAAAGCAAAGAAGCTTATCAAGTCCAGGGATGTGTTGTTTGATGAAAATTCAAAATTTTCACAAAAAATGACATCAGATGATGACAAAAATTTGATCTCAAGTCCACCAATTGTCAGGATTGAATCAGAGCAAAACAATGAAAATTTTTTCACTCCAGAGGACTCTACAACCGTGGTTCAGCCAGAATCAGTGTCCAGGAATATCCCAGAAGTGATCATTCCAGTATCAAATGCCTGGAGATCCAATCGGACAAGAAATAGCCCAAATTACTATATCAATGAGGGTACAAACTTAGCCTATGCCTATTCAGTCCATGTTGATGAACCCCAGACTGTAAAAGAGGCCCTAAATAGCCCTCAGACAAAGTTTTGGAGCTCTGCAATGACTGAGGAATATCAGGCCCTGATGGAAAATCAAACTTGGGACTTAGTCAAATTACCAATCAACCGAAAATCAATTGGATGCAGATGGGTCTTCAAGACAAAATACAAGGCTGATGGTACAATTGAAAGATACAAAGCAAGACTTGTAGCCAAAGGATACTCTCAAACAAAAGGACTTGACTATACTGAGACCTTTGCACTGGTAGCCAAGTTTAATTCCATCAGATTAATATTGGCTATTGCAGCCAAATATAAGTTTTTTATTCATCAAATGGATGTAAAAACTGCATTTTTGAATGGAGAACTTGATGAGGACGTGTATATGGACCAGCCTGATGGGTTTGTTGACCAAGATAACCCCCATTTGGTCTGCAAGCTTAAAAAGTCACTATATGGTCTCAAACAATCACCAAGAGCCTGGAATTGCAAGATAGATTCTTATTTGGAATCTTTGAGTTTCAAAAGGAGTAATGCTGACTATAGTATATACTATAAGCCAGATAGAGCAAATCCAGTTCTATTAGCTCTATATGTGGATGATCTTATTATAGCTGCCAATAACCTAGAAACATTGGAAGAGACTAAATCCAGCCTATCTAAGGAGTTCAAGATGTCCGATCTAGGAGAACTTAGTTACTACTTAGGGATTAAGTTCTCCATAGACAGAAGTACCCAGACTATTACCCTAAGCCAATCCAAGTATATTCAAGATATACTAAAGAAGTACAAAATGGAAGACTGTAAACCGGCAGCTACCCCAATGGAGACAAACCTTAACTTGGTCAAAACTCAACCAAATCAAGAGAGCTTGGTGCCATCTGAAAGCCCTGACTTTCCTTATCAATCTATGGTCGGCAGTCTGATGTATATCATGCTTGGAACACGTCCAGATATCTCATATTCAGTGGGAGTTGTCAGCCAACATAATCAGAGCTATGGATCTGATCATATTGCAGCAGTTAAGCGGATTTTTAGATACCTAAAAGGAACTGCTGATATCTGCCTAAGATACACTTATAAGGACTCAGAACAAGATCTTGTGGAATACTCTGATGCAGATTGGGGACGAAATTTAGAAGACAGAAGATCCACCACAGGATACACCTTTCTTTACTGTCAAGGAGCAATTTCATGGAATTCAAGAAAGCAACCAACCGTAGCACTTTCTACTACAGAGGCAGAGTATATGGCAGCCTGTGAAGCTACAAAAGAAGCAATGTGGTTAAGAAAGCTCTTTACAGATTTAGGCCTATGTCAAAAAACGCCTATTACTTTATTTCAAGATAATCAAGGATGTATACAATTAGGTAGAAATCCAACTTTTCATGCTAGAACCAAGCACATAGATATTAGACATCATTTCATACGTGAAGCTATAGAGAACAACTTAGTTAGCTTAGTTTACTGTCCTACAGATGAAATGATTGCAGACATATTTACCAAACCATTAGCTAGAGACAAGTTTGAATATCTTAGGTCAAAATTAGGACTAGTTAGTATGAACATTTAGCTGAGTGGGAGTGTTGTAAAAATTTGTATTTTCCACCTAAGTATTCACCTAACTTAGTCACTTAGATCATCACCTTCAAATCCTAGAGAACACTGACCAAATTCCTTGTCGGGATTTACTTAGAATATTTTCACCAAAATACCAGGTACCCAGAACATGAAAATTCTCAAAGTTGTCCAAACAGCCCCAAACTTTGCACACATGTTCTTGGGACCTTCCTTAGCCTATTCTACGTGTTTGTAATGCCAAGACCATGTAAAAGTATAAATACTACTTTTACATTCAATAAATGATTAAGTGAAAACCACATAATCTACTTGTTCTCCAAATCACTTCCAATATCTCCAAGACTCTTACAACAGTAGCTACACTCCATTGGGTAAATGATTTTGCAGAGAAAGGCAATTTGTCTGCCACAGCCTCCACATCTTCCATTGTGACAGAGTGTGGATCCCATTGACAGAAAAAGTAACAATGTCAATAACTCAAAAGGTTATCACATTGCCTTTAGTGAAATTTGGAACACTTATAGGCACACCAAGAAGCTGAGGCACTTCTTCAAGAGCAGTGCTTAAGAAAATTCACTTGCATATTGCATAGACTTCTTGCAGACTGGCAGATGAGAAGCTAGACCTTGCAGTGCTAGCTGAAGGTCAGGGTGTATGGGAACCTGCAAATGATCAATGGCATAAAGCCATAGGGCTCTGGCTAATGCAGTGGAAACAGAGCGTTACAGCAGAAATACTTAGTGAGTGGTGGGTTCTTAATGGAGTTACTTGTTCAGTGTGGGTTTGGGGTTAATGTTAGTGTAGCATATAAGGACTTGGATAGGTCAATACAATTGGTAAGTGATGTACAATTGAAGTTTCAACGGAAATAAATAAATTTGTATGAATGAAAAATAAGAGAAGCGGTTGAGTCAGGTAGTAAGAAGTGTGAAAAAGAGGCAATAGCTAATCAATACACACAAATGTTGGAAGTTAAAGTGTCCAGGATCAGGGAATGAGAAAATTGGCAGAAAACCAATCAAAAGCCACTTTTGTATAGTTGTGATGAAAATTTGACCAAGTTTTTTATGATATCTGGGGTGCCATTATTTTTTGATGGTGTTTGCACAGTGTCCTGATGGATTTAGTACCTCTTAGCTATGTGACTGAGAATCTCTGACAGCCTTTTGTTAGGAGCACCACTGCAATTTTCCTCAGGGTATTGGTGGTACAGTAGTACTTGGTGAATGGTCAAATATGAATTGTGTGCCAAGACACTGGCCGTGATCCTTGTAATACTTCCTATGCTGGCTGTGTCCTTTGTGTCTGAGAGACTTGCTGTAATAGCCATATAATCCTTTTTCTCTACTCTTACAGTATTGATTCAAAGTAGTCTTGTCTATGGGCAAACAGTTTGACAATGTAACGCTATTATATAACCCTATGAAAAATAATTTAGTCCACGGGTAGATTCAATCCAGATCAGCCATCAGGTTCCTGCTTAGAGACCGTCAAAATATCAGCAGCTTGGAATTAGTGGCCCTCTTAACAATCTTATTATGGGATCACAACAGCGCTTTGCTAATTCTACTGCCAAAGTGATAAAACTTGACAGGATTTGATTAGTGATGTGACAATAATTACATGGCATTGTAGCAGTCTTATTGTGCTCTACAGCTACTTTGAGTGGATCCTACTGGCCAGGACATTCATTTGCCTTATATGGCAGAGTTTTTGATGGTATTTTAACAGCCTCATGGCAAGATTCTGATGGCATTATAATGGCAGTATGATGGCCTACAACAAGATCTCTATAATGCCACTGTACCAATATACCATATGGTATTTCCTTTTTCTACCTCCCCATGTGCAATTCATATATTCCACTGTAGAATTGCCCCTTTTTATTTGCTATCCACTACTACCTTGGGTATTCCACATATGGCTTAAATCAAAAAAAACTATGGCCTCCTGCTTAATAACCTCTACAAACATGCACACCTGCTGCAATTGAGATACTTCTATCACCTCAACTTTACAGCTTTTTAGTTGGATACTTGCAAAGTAGCCATATACCTTGTACTGCTGGTAACACATACATCTTGCAAACATATGCTTGGTTGTTGCCACTTCTACCATGAGTGCCTCCTGAATATCCGCAAAGAACTTCTTGGTACTCAGCCAATATATTGCTTCTCCTTGTTGGATTCTAGTCCCCTATATAAGTACTTTTGGCTCTTGTTTGTGTGAGTTCTTTGTTGAATGCAGTAGAAATTAGCTTGTGACCATGAGAGATCTGGCATACCTTGGTAGAGTTCTCTTAATAAAGATTAGCTACTTGTTGCACCTGACCCAACTTTGCATTACTTAACTGATTACTGACACATTGGGTGTTCTTAGCTTCTTAATGTTATTGGCATAGGTGTCTCCATGTGTGCATCTGTCCTCAGTATTTTCCAACTATTTCTGGCTGTCTCTCATGTGCCAACTCATTACATCCATCATGGACTTGAAGGTAATATTCTTGATGAGATTGGTATATGGTAGCACCTGCAACTTGACTTGTCTTGCTGTCTCCCAACACATCCGCTCCATAGGAAACTCCCAAAAGGTCAAGCAAGCCCCAATATTCTCCACACACCATGCAAGATGGAGTAGAGAATGGATACAGTTGGTGAAAAATCTACATTTTCAGCTTTATGTTTGTACTAAAGCCGCTCAAGTCCTGTCACAAACTCCTTGCCCAACAGCTGTAGATGCATCAGGTTGGCATTGGTGATCTGCTTCTGGAAAAATATTCTACAATGTCCATATTTGACACCCAATAATTCCAATGTACTCTTGGTAGGAATGGCTTCAGAATGCCACTTGAATAAATACATATCCAGTTCATCCAGTCTTTGCATTTGTATTGTTGCTTATGCATATGAATATTAATTGGCACCCGTGAGAAGTACTTAGGGTAGTGGATACTCTGTAATATCTTGCCAATTCTTTTAAGTTTCTCCATATCTCAATGGGCTCACTTAGGTTGAAATGCCCCATGTGCATCTTGGTCTTCAGTATAGGGATATTATTGAAAACAAATGCATTGCTCCCAGTGGAATGTTGTTGCTCCAGCAGATACCTATTATCTTAAGTATGTCTGATTTCCAACTGATTCCATATTCCAGCAAATGGCTAATAGCTTGCCAACTTTGCTGCAATTGCATGCTGACTTCTGAATGTTCTCTCTGTGGCAAAATGATATCCTAACCCACTGAATGAGATATCTGGATGTTCATCGGACATGATATACATCAGACTGCCTACCATAGAGTGATAAGGAAAGTCAGGGTTTCAGAGGGCACTAAGCTCTCTTGATTTGGTTTAGTTTTGACCAAGTTGAGGTTTGTCTCCATTGGGGTAGCTGCCGGTTTACAGTCTTCCATTTGGGATTTCCTTAGTATATCTTGAAAATACTTTGATTGGCTTAGGGTAATAGTCTGTGTACTTCTGTCTATGGCAAACTTAATCCCTAAGCAGTAGCTGAGTTCTCCTAGATTGGACATCTTGAACTCCTTAGATTGGCTGGATTTAGTCTCTTCCAATATTGCTAGATTATTGGTGACTATAATAAGATCATCCACATATCAGAGCTAATAGAACTGGATTTGCTCTATCTGGCTTATAGTATACACTATACTCAGCATTACTGCTTTTGAAACTCAAAGATTCCAAATAAGAACCTATCTTGCAATTCCAGGCTCTTGGTGATTGTTTGACACCTACAGACTTTTTAAGCTTGCAGACCAATTGGGGGTTATCATTGTTAGCAAATTCATCAGGCTGGTCTATATACAAATCCTCATCAAGTTCTCCATTCAAAAATGCAGTTTTTACATTCACTTGAGGAATAGAAAGCTTACATTTAGCTGCAATAGCTAATATTAGTCTGATGGAATTAAACTTGGCTACTGGTGCAAAGGTCTCAGTATAGTCAAGTCCTTTTATTTGGGAGTATCCTTTGGCCACAAGTCCTGCTTTGTATCTTTCTATTGTACCATCAGCCTTGTATTTTGTCTTAAAAGCCCATCTGCATCCAATTGATTTTTGGTTGATTGATAATTTGACCAAGTCCCAAGTTTGAACTTCCATTAGGGCCTGATATTCCTCAGTCATTGCTGATCTCCAAAACTTTGTCTGAGGGCTATTTAGGGCCTCTTTATCAGTCTGGGGCTCATCAATTTGGACTGAATAGGCATAGGCTAAGTTTGTACCCTCATTGATATAGTAATTTGGGCTATTTCTTGTCCAATTGGATCTCCAGGCATTTGATACTGGAATGATCACTTCTGGGATATTCCTGGGCACTGATTCTGGCTGAAACATGGCTGTAGAGTCCTCTGGAGTGAAAAAGTTTTCATTGTTTTGCTCTGATTCAATCCTGACAATTGGTGGACCTGAGATCAAATTTTTGTCATCCTCTGATGTCATTTTTTGTGAAAAACTTGAATTTTCATCAAAAAACACATCCCTGGACTTGATTAGTTTCCTTGCTTTGGCATTGTAGAGTCTGTAAGCTTTACTCTCATTGCAGTTGCCCAAAAATATGCATTTTACACTTTTTGGTTCAAGTTTTAACTAATTGTTGTGCAGTTTCTTGGCATATGCTGTACACCCCAATATTCTTAGATGTTCTGCACTTGCTTTGTATCCATACCATGCTTCAAATGAAGTAGAATCACAAAGTATTCTGTTATAACTCATATTTTTAGGGTATACAGCTGTGGCAACTAACTCTGCCAAATATCAAGGGATAATTTTTGATCATGGATCATTGATCATGCCATTTCAATTATTGATCTGTTGGCACATTCTGCTACTTCATTTTGCTATAGGGAGTATGGCACAGTAGTCTCTTGCTTTATCCCATGAATTTTACAGAAGTGGATGAAGAGTTTTAAGGTATATTCTCCACCATTTTTGGAGCATATTTCTTAATTTTTCACTAGTTTCTCTCTCCACCATGACTTTGAACACCCTGAACTTTGACAGAGCCTCTTAGCTTCACTCCATGAAGTAGACCCATGTGTATCTTGTATAATCATTGATAAAAGTGAGTAAATACTTCATCCTGCCTAAGGATAAATTTTGCATAGGTCCACACAGATCTGATTGAATTAGATCTAATTTTTTCTTAGTTTTGATTAACCCAGAGCTCTTGAACAGATTTCTGACTTATTTCCCATATATGCAGGCCTCACAGTGCTCCAAATTAGCTGGGGATCAATTTTTACTCCAGAAATTAGCCAATCTTTGATCATTTTGCACAAATAATCAAGATTGATGTGCCCACATCTCCTGTGCCAAAGCATTGGTGTTTCTTCATTTAAGTTACTTATATTGGATTCCAGATATGATGGAATATAAGTCAACTTGTATAGATTCTGATCTATGATACCCAAAGCAATATGGGCTACATCTTGATAGGTGATCCTGCATCCAGAATTGTCAAAGCCAAAACTGAGTCCTTTTGCTGTGGCCTTGCTTATAGATAGTAGGTTCTGGGCTATTTCTGGTACATAAAGTACTTCTTCAAAGGTCAGTGTATGGCTTCCTTCACTGCTTCTTAGGCTTACTTGGATAGTTCCTTCTCCCCTGCATCAGGTGTTCTGTAGTCACTCATGAAAACCTTCTTGATTAGAATTTCTTGATATTGGGTAAAAAGTTTTTTTTTGTGTGTAAAGTGTTGAGATGCTCCAGAGTCAATATACCGCATCTGAGAGTCTGTGTTTGCTGTCATATATAGTGCAGATATGAATAGTCTATCTTCAGTTGTTGCATCTTTTTGATATTCAGGCTTTTTCTACTGACTATCTCTGTTTTTGAAGCACTGGTCTGATGTATGTCCTTTCCTTTTGCAGTAGTTGCATAGCAGGTTACTATTGCCTCTAAAAGGTCTTGGGTATCTCTTTTGCTGGTTACAACTGCTTATTAGAGCAGCTTCTTCTTCCTTCTTATTGCACTTGATTTTCTTAATTCTTCATCCAGGAGCCTTCCATATATGTAATTTAAGGTCAAATCTTCAGTTCTGGACTCTAGGGCCAATACAAGATCCTGAAACTTGTCTGTCAGGCTATTCAGGATTGCAACTATCACATCCACATCAGTAGTTGGTACACCACAGATTCCATCTCATCTACCAGCAGGGTGATTCTGTTAATTAGATTTTTTACTTCTTCTCCTGGCTGCATCTTTGTAATAAAGAATTTTTGTCTCAGATACATTTTCTTAGCAGCTGGACATGACTAGTAGGAGTCTTCTAATGCCTTCCAGGCACTCTTTACTGCATTTGCTCTTGAGCAATGAATTAGCATTTTGTCTTTAACATTAAGGCAAATGCAGTTAAAGGCACTTTGTTCTTACTTGTGGTACTTTAAGGATTCTTCTCCCACAATTTTAGGAGTCATTCTTCTCCCATCACAATATTCCAATGGCCTCTTTTGTGTAACAGCATCTTCATCTTCACCTTCAGCACTTGGTAGTTAGATCCATCCAACTTTTCAGCGGAGGGAAAGATTCCAGTAATACCAGTAGTAGACATTGCAGAGAGTGACAAATTAGGGCTCATAACCTGCTGTAAGAGTCTTGGAGATATTGGAAGTGCTAGGGAGGACAAGTGGAATATGCAGTTTTCACTTGATGATTTATTGAATGTATAAGTAGTATTTATACTTTGCATGGTCTTGTCATAACAAACACATAGAATAGGTTAAGGAAGGTCCCAAGAACATATGTGCAGAGTTTGGGCTGTTTAGACAACTTTGAGAATTTTTATGTTCTGTATAAGTATTTTAAGTAAATTCCAACAAGAAATTTGGTCAGTATACTCTGGAATTTGAAGGTAACAATCTAAGTGTCTAAGTTAGGTGAATATTTAGGTGGAATTACAAATTTTTTACAACAGGGATAAGCCTAAAGCCATCATAAACTCACCTGACTCCATTTGCGCAAGGTGACAAGTACAGCACGGTACTATTATAGAAGTATCAAGTGGCTGACAAGATATTGATGGTGGAGTAGTGACTGGTGAATAGTCAAATATGACTTGTGTGGCAAAACACTGGCCATAATCCTTGTAATACTTCCTATGATGTTTGCATGATTCATGGCTGAGAGGCTAGCTACAATAGCCACATGGTCTTTGTTCTCTTCTCTTGCAGTGTTGTATTAAAGTAGTCTTGTCCATGAGGCCAACAATTTGACAGTCAACAATATAACTTGATTACATCACTTTTTTGTCAATACTCATGCAAGTTTATCACAATACTGTATTTGAGACATATCATCTACATGAGTGTAAGATTCATGGTGCTCCCCATAATAAGCATTATAAATAAAGATATTGTACCACATTCACATGTGTATTTAACATCTTTTCCCTTTGCTTGACCAACTTCCATATATATGCTGCCAAAAAACAATGTCAAGTTGTCTGATTCACAACCAAACACCACCACTGACAGCAGCAGAAGAACAGTTGGACAACAGCTTACTTTGACACTTGGTGCAACAAGCAGGGCTACAACCAAAAAAGGCTCTGTGGACAGTGTGCCCACTGAAGAGAATAATGCAGACTCCATAGACTCTCAGTCATGCAGGCAATGGGGAATCTCTGCAGCGCTGCAAGCTAACTATAATGCTGAGGCATATCAGAATGTAGCAAAAGTAGTACCTTCAGTTGAAGACTAGCAAGTGGCTATCAATACATCATCACCACCTGTATTAGCAAGTATGTTGTCAGCTCATACAAAAGTATTAATAAGGCAACTAGGTTCAGTGGCTGATAGGATAGATGCAATGGCCAAGAGAAATCAAGAGATAATACAGAAGCAGGATAAGCAGATATATGGTGCCAAGCAATCAATATCCCAGGTAGAGAAGGCAGTATCATTGCTGCAAAGTAGTAACTTGAGTAGCTTAATGTCACAGCTGCAAATTAAGCCATTTCCCAGTGTAACAGCTGAGGAACATCATACAGTATTGAAGCACAACAACAGTGCCCAAAGATAAAGCTCACAGATGAACCTGTTGCAAAATGGGAGGGAGAAAATGTAGTATTTATACCAAAGCCTAAAAATCAAATGATATTGCAGATCTATGAAGCTGTTGAGTGCAATGATGGACAGTGGGCTAATATCCAAGAGGCTGTTAGAAGTCTAGCTCACTAACACCTTAAGGGTGGTATACCATGGGACCACCAGGAATGCAAGGCCAAGCAGAATACGCTTGACTTGCTCAATGAGTATTATCCTGCATTCAAACAAGCAAACAGATTTTGGACCAGCATTGGTATGCTAACAAGGTATCTCAAGAATTACAGAAACTATCAAAGGCAGAAGTACAAGAGTTCAATGGCTAAAAGCCAATGGCTTCCTCAAGAGCTGGTTACAAGCAGGGCCAAGAGCTCCATACAAGCATCAAAGAGACATCAGGTAGATAGAAGAGTGCCAATCAGGGAAAGCAGGCCAACACAAATGCTCAAGTACAACATTTACCAAAGAAAAGGCATAGTTCCACTCAAGAAGCACTTGGTTAAAGTAGTAGTGAAGGACCTGGCAGTGACAAAAGCAAGTGGCTGCCTCAGGAGCCCATCACAGCATGGGCAGAGAGCGTGAAACAAGCAGAAAAGAAGTGTCAGGTTGCCTTTAGAGTGCCAGCAAGGGACAAGCAGGCCAAAATAGATGCATTAGAGCAGCATTTATCAAGGACAAAGTGTAGTCCAATACAAGAAGCACACTGACAAAGTTGCAGTGAATGACCTGGCATTGTTAAAGAAAAAGGTAAAGGGAAAAAAGCTTACACAAGACAGAGACAGGGAAGCATGCAAAAGAGCTGCAATTCTTGCTAATTAACGTATAAGCCTGGAACAGTCTGAATCTCATTGTAGCCAAGAAGAATTACCAACAAGAAAACAGCTCCCTATGAAAAATTATTGTGCTGGATTAGTATTTATTCAAGTGATGTTCTGAAGCCATTCCTACCAAGAGTACATTGGAAGCATTGGGAGTCATATGTGGACATTGTAGGAATATTTGTCCAGAAGCAGATCACCAATGCCAACTTGACGCATTTACAGCTGTTGTGTGAGGAGTTTGTGACAGGATTTGAGCGGCAATACTAAAAAAATAAAGCTGAATGTGTGGATCTCTGCCGCTACTGTATCCATTCTCTACTCCATCTTGCATTGTGTGTGGAGAGTATTGGGCCTTGCTTCACCTTTTGGGAGCTTCCTATGGGACAGATGTGTGGGGAGATAGGAAGACAAGTCAAGTTGCAGGTACTACTATATCCCAACCACATCAAGAATATTACCTTCAAGTCCACCATGGATGAGATGAGTTGGCACATGGAGGACAGGCAAATACTGAGGACAAATGTGCACATGGAGATATGTATGCCTATGGCATTTAGAAGCTAAGCAGCCCCAATGCTTGGGTAATTAGTTAAGTAATCCAAGGTTGGGTTGGGTGCAACAAGCAACTAATTTTTATCAGGAAAACTCTACCAAGATATGCCAGATTTCTCATGGTCACAAGCCTACCTCTACACCATTCAATACAGAATTCACACAAACAAAAGCCAGAGAACATCTATATGGGGGACTAGAATCAAGCAGGGAGAAGGAATATATTGGCTAAATATCAAGAAGTTCTTTGTGGATATTCAGGATGTATTCATGGCAGAAGTGGTGACAACCAAGCATATGTTTGCAAGATGTATATGTTACCAGCAGGACAAGGTAAATGGCAACTTTGCAAGTATTGCACTAAAAAGCCATAAAGTTGAGGTGATAGAAGTATGTTAATTGCAGCAGGTGTGTGCATTTGTAGAGGTTAGTAAGCAGGAGGCCATAGTTTTTTTGATTTGAACTATATGTGGAATACCCAAGGTAGTAGTGGGTAAGCAAATAAAGAGAGGTGATTCTACAGTGAAATATATGAGTTACACAAGGGGAGGTAGAAAAGAGAAATACCATTTGGTAAATTGGTAAGGTAGCGTTGTACAGAACCCGCGGTAGGCCATCATACTGCCAATATAATGACATTAGAGTCTTTCTGTGAGGCCATCAAAATACCATCAAGTTTCTTGCCATATAAGGCAATTGGATGTCCTGGCCAACTGGATCCACTTAAAATAGTTATAGACCTCTAAAAGACCACAACAGTATCATGCAAATATTGTCACAGCACCAATAAAATATTGTCAAGTTTTTTCCCTTTAATTGGTTGTAAAATTAGCAAAACACCGTCAAGATCCTGTTATAAGATCATTAGGAGGGTCACTAACTCCAAGCTGCTGGTATTACGAGGGTCTCTCAATGGGATCCTGACAGCTGATGCAGATTGGATCCACCCACAGGACCAAATTATTTTTCATAGGGATGGTATCAGAGCAGAACTCTGATGGTTGTCTCACTGGTATCTGGGTCTAAATCACCGTCTAACCTGTACAGCTACCTGAATCAGTTGCCGCATGAATTTTGTATGCTTTCCAGCAGAATAACAGTTAGTGGCTGTCATGTCAGAGCACATATTATCATCTGTGTTAGGGATACCCCAGCTATCATCAAGATAGCCAGCTTTCTTAGGCACAATGGATGGTATTGCTGTCAAATGTGTGAGTTCCAGAGGACTTACTCCACAACTTGCACACATTATAATTACCCAAACACCAACACTAAGAACATCATCTTTCTGCAGAGAAAATGTACAAAAGTCAGCATGCAATTGTGGCAAAGTTGGCAAGCTATAAACCATCAGCCAGACTATGGAATTAATTGGAAACCAAAGATACCTAAGGTAGAGGGTATCTGTTGGAGCAAAAGCTTTCCACTGGGAGCAATGCATTTTCTTCTTTACAATATCCCTTTACTGATGACCAAGTTGTACATGGGGCATTTCAAGCTAAGTTAGCCCTTTGAGATACAAGAGAAATTTGAAAGAATTGGCAAGATATTACAGAGTATCCGCTACCCTAAGTACTTCTCACAGGCTCCAATCAGCATTCATATGCATATGCAACAATACAAGTTCAAGTACTGGATGAACTGGATATGTAGTTATCCAAGTGACTTTCTGAAGCCATTTCCACCAGAGTATATTGGAAGCATTGGGAGTTGTATGTGTACATTGTAGGAGTAATTATCCAGAAGTGGATCACCAATGCCAACTTGACGCATCTACAGCTTTTGTGCAAAGAGTTTGTGACAGGATTTGAGTGGCTACACTACAAACATAAAGCTGAATGCGTAGATTGCTGCTGCTACTGTATCCATTTGCTACTCCATCCTGCTTGGTGTGTTGAGAATATTGGACCTTGCTTCACCATTTGGGAGTTTCCTATGGAGCAGATGTGTGGGGAGATAGGAAGACAAGTCAAGTTACAGGTACTATCATATCCCAACCTCATCAAGAATATTACCTTCAAGTCTGTCATGGATGTGATGAGTTGGTGTGTGGAGGACAGCAAGGAAGAGTTGGAAAATACTGAGGACAGATGTGCACATGGAGACACCTATGCCTATGGCATTAAGAAGCTAAGCAGCCCCAATGCGTGGGTAATCAGTCAAGTAATGCAGGGTTTGGTTGGGTGCAACAAGCAACTAATTTTTATTAGGAAAACTCTACCAAGGTATGCTGGATTTCTCTTGTTCACAAGCCAATTTCTACACCATTCAATATAGATCTCACGCAAATAAGAGCCAGGGTGCACCTATAAGGGGGACTAGAATCCAGCAGGGAGTGGGAATATACTGGCTAAATACCAAAAAGTTCTTTGTGGATATTCAGGAGGTATTCATGGCAGAAGTGGCAGCAACCAAGCATATGTTTGCAAGAAGTAGATGCTATCAGCAATACAAGGTATATGGGAACTTTGCAAGTATCACACTAAAAAGCCACAAAGCTGAGGTGATAGAAGTATGTCAATCACAGCAGGTGGGCACATTTGTAGAGGTTAGTAAGCAGGAGGCCATAGTATTTTTTGATCCAAACTATATGTGGAATACCCAAGGTAGTAGTGGGTAAGCAAATAAAAAGGGGTGATTCTACAGTGGAATATATGAATTGTGCAAGGGCAGGTAGAAAACAGAAATACCATTTGGGCAACTGATATGGTAGCATTATACAGAACTAGCTGTAGGCCATCATACTGTCATGATGATGGCATCAGAGGCTTGCAATGAGGCCATCAAACCACTGTCAAGTATTTTGCCATTAAAGGCAATTGGATGTACTGGCCAGTCAGATCCACTCAAATACTGGTAGGGAGCAATAAGACCACTACAATGCCATGCCACCCTTGGCAAAACACCATACAAACACCATTATGTCTTTAACTTTATTAGGCTGTAAAATTAGCCAAATGCTGTTGTGATCCTGTCAAAAGATTGTGTAGATGGTCATTTATTCCAAGCTGCTGGTATTATTGTGGTTCTTGACAGGAACTTGACAGCTGATCTGGATTGAATCCACCAGCAGGACCAAATCACTTTTCATAGGGTTGCCTTCTTTTGCTCCAATTCAATGCTGACTGTTGGTGGACTTGAGATCAGATTTTTGTCATCATCTGATGTCATTTTTTGTGAAAATTTTGCATTTTCATCAAACAACACATTCCTGGACTTGGTCTGCTTCTTTGCTTTGGTATTGTAGAGTCTGTATGCTTTACACTCATTGCAGTAGCCCAAAAATATGCAATACACACTTTTTGGCTGAAATTTTGCCTGAATTTCTGTGCAGTTTCTTGGCATATGCTGTACACCCAGCTATTCTTAGATGCACTGTACTGGGTCAGTATCCATGCCATGCCTCAAATGGGGTAGAATCACAGAGTATCCTGTGAGCTGTGGCAACTGATTCCATGCAAAAATCATAGGATAATTTTTTATCATGGATCATAGATCTTGCCATATAGATTATTGATCTGTTTGCATGTTTGGCTACTCCATTTTGCTGTGGGTAGCACAGTAGAGTAGTCACTTGCTTTCTCCCATGAATTTTGCAGAAGTAGATGAAGAGTTTTGAGGCATATTTACAACCATGGTCAGAGCAAATTTTCATGAATTTTTCACCAGTTTCCCTCTTCACCATGGCTTTAAACTCCCTGAACTTTGACAGATTTTCTTCCTTTCTCTCCACGCAGTAGACCCACCTGTATCTTGTATAATCACCAATAAAAGTGACTAAATACCTCATCCTGCCTAAGGAAAAATCTTGTTTAGGTCTACACAGATCAGAGTGAGTTAGATCTGATTCCTTCTTAGCATTGATTAACCCAGAGCTCTTGAATGGTTGACTGGCTTGTTTCCCATATATGTGTTGTAAGAGTCTTGGAGATATTGGAAGTGATTTGGAGAACAAGTAGATTGTGTGGTTTTCACTTAATGATTTATTGAATGTAAAAGTAGTATTTATACTTTTACCTGGTCTTGGCATTACAAACACGTAGAATAGACTAAGGAAGGTCCCAAGAACATGTGTGCAAAGTTTGGGGCTGTTTGGACAACTTTGAGAATTTTCATGTTCTGGGTACCTGGCATTTTGGTGAAAATATTCTAAGTAATTCCCAACAAGGAATTTGGTCAGTATTCTCTAGGATTTGAAGGTGATGATCTAAGTGACTAAGTTAGGTGAATATTTAGGTGGAAATACAAATTTTGACAACACTCCCACTCAGCTAAATGTTCATACTGGCTAGTCCTAATTTTGACCTAAGATATTCAAACTTGTCTCTAGCTAATGGTTTAGTAAATGTGTCTGCAATCATTTCATCTGTAGGACAGTAAACTAAGCTAACCAAGTTATTCTCTATAGCTTCACGTATGAAATGATGTCTAATATCTATGTGCTTGGTTCTAGCATGAAAAGTTGGATTTCTACCTAATTGTATACATCCTTGTTTATATTGAAATAAAGTAATAGGTGTTTTTGACATAGGCCTAAATCTGTAAGGAGCTTTCTTAACCACATTGCTTCTTTTGTAGCTTCACAGGCTGCCATATACTCTGCCTCTGTAGTAGAAAGTGCTACGGTTGGTTGCTTTCTTGAATTCCATGAAATTGCTCCTTTACAGTAAAGAAAGGTGTATCCTGTGGTGGATCTTCTGTCTTCCAAATTTCGTCCCCAATCAGCATCAGAGTATCCCACAAGGTCCTGTTCTGAATCCTTATGAGTGTATCTTAAGCAGATATCAGCAGTTCCTTTTAGGTATCTAAAAATCCGCTTAACTGCTGCAATATGATCAGATCCATAGTTCTGATTATGTTGGCTGACAACTCCCACTGAATATGAGATATCTGGACATGCTCCAAGCATGATATACATCAGACCGCCAACCATAGATTGATACAGAAAGTCAGGGCTTTCAGATGGCACCAAGCTCTCTTGATTTGGTTGAGTTTTGACCAAGTTAAGGTTTGTCTCCATTGGGGTAGCTGCCGGTTTACAGTCTTCCATTTTGTACTTCTTTAGTATATCTTGAATATACTTGGATTGGCTTAGGGTAATAGTCTGGGTACTTCTGTCTATGGAGAACTTAATCCCTAAGTAGTAACTAAGTTCTCCTAGATTGGACATCTTGAACTCCTTAGATAGGCTGGATTTAGTCTCTTCCAATGTTTCTAGGTTATTGGTGGCTATAATAAGATCATCCACATGTAGAGCTAATAGAACTGGATTTGCTCTATCTGGCTTATAGTATATACTATAGTCAGCATTACTCCTTTTGAAACTCAAAGATTCCAAATAAGAATCTATCTTGCAATTCCAGGCTCTTGGTGATTGTTTGAGACCATATAGTGACTTTTTAAGCTTGCAGACCAAATGGGGGTTATCTTGGTCAACAAACCCATCAGGCTGGTCCATATACACATCCTCATCAAGTTCTCCACTCAAAAATGCAGTTTTTACATCCATTTGATGAATAAAAAACTTATATTTGGCTGCAATAGCCAATATTAATCTGATGGAATTAAACTTGGCTACCGGTGCAAAGGTCTCAGTATAGTGAAGTCCTTTTGTTTGAGAGTATCCTTTGGCTACAAGTCTTTCTTTGTATCTTTCATTTGTGCCATCAGCCTTGTATTTTGTCTTGAAGACCCATCTGCATCCAATTGATTTTTGGTTGATTGGTAATTTGACTAAGTCCCAAGTTTGATTTTCCATCAGGGCCTGATATTCCTCAGTCATTGCAGAGCTCCAAAGCTTTGTCTGAGGGCTATTTAGGGCCTCTTTTACAGTCTGGGGCTCATCAATATGGACTGAATAGGCATAGGCTAAGTTTGTACCCTCATTGATATAGTAATTTGGGCTATTTCTTGTCTGATTGGATCTCCGGGCATTTGATACTGGAATGATCACTTCTGGGATATTCCTGGCACTGATTCTGGCTGAACCACGGTTGTAGAGTCCTCTGGAGTGAAAAAATTTTCATTGTTTTGCTCTGATTCAATCCTGACAATTGGTGGACTTGAGATCAAATTTTTGTCATCATCTGATGTCATTTTTGTGAAAATTTTGAATTTCCATCAACCAACACATACCTGGACTTGATCAGCTTCTTTGCTTTGGTATTGTAGAGTCTGTATGCCTTACTCTCATTGCAGTAGCCCAAAAATATGCATTTTACACTTTTTGGCTCAAATTTTGACTGATTTCCAACCAGTTTTTTGGCCTATGCTGTACACCCAAATATTCTTAGATGTTCTGCACTTGGTCTGTATCCATACCATGCTTCAAATGGAGTAGAATCACAAAGTATTCTGTTATAACTCCTATTTTTAAGATATACAGCAGTGGCAACTGATTCCACCCAAAAATCATAGGATAATTTTTGATCATGGATCATAGATCTTGCCATATCAATTATTGATCTGTTAGCTCGTTCTGATACTCCATTTTGCTGTGGGGAGTATGGTACAGTAGTCTCTTGCTTTATCCCATGAATTTTGCAGAAGTGGATGAAGAGTTTGGAGGTATATTCTCCACCATTGTCAGAGCGTATTTTCTTGATTTTTTCACCAGTTTCTCTCTCCACCATGGCGTTAAACTCCCTGAACTTAGACAGAGCTTCTTCCTTTCTCTCCATGAAGTAGACCCATGTGTATCTTGTATAATCATCAATAAAAGTGATTAAATACTTCATCCCGCCTAAGGATAAATTTTGCATAGGTCCACACAGATCTGAGTGAATTAGATCTAATTTTTTCTTAGTTTTGATTAACCCAGAGCTCTTGGACGGTTGTCTGGCTTGTTTCCCATATATGCAGGCTTCACAGTGCTCCAAATTAGCTGGGGGATCAATTTTCACTCCAGAAATTAGCTGATATTTGATCATTTTACGCATATAATCAAAATTGATGTGTCCAAATCTCCTGTGCCAAAGCATTGGTGTTTCTTCATTTAAGTTACTTATATTGGCTTCCAAATATGATGGAATATAAGTTAACTTGTATAGATTCTGGTCTCTGATGCCCAAAGCAATATGGGCACTATTTTGATCAGTGATCCTGCATCCAGAATTGTCAAAACTGAAACTGAGTCCTTCTGCTGTGGCCTTGCTTACAGAGAGTAGGTTCTTGGCTATTTCTGGTACATAGAGTACTTCTTTAAAGATCAGTGTATGGCTTCCTTCACTGCTTCTAAGGTTTACTTGGATAGTTCCTTCTCCCACTGCATCAAGTGTTCTATTGTCACCCATGAAAACCTTCTTAATTGGAATTTCTAGATATTGGGTAAAAGTTCTTTTTGGTGTGTAAAGTGTTGAGAAGCTCCAGAGTCAATATACCACATCTGAGAATCCTTGCTTGTGGTCATATTTAGTGCAGATATGAATAGTCTATCTTTAGTTGTTGCAGCATTTCCATATTCAGGCTTCATTTGCTGATAATCTCTCATTTTGAGACACCGGTCTGATGTGTGTCCTTTCCTTTTGCAGTAGTTGCAAAATAGGTTGTTGTTGCCTTTGTAGGGTCTTGGGTACCTCTTTTGTTGGTTATCATTGCTTATTAAAGCATTTTCTTCTTCCTTCTTATTGGCGCTTGATTTTCTTAATTCTTCATCCAGGAGCCTTCCATATACGTAATTTAAGGTCAAATCTTCAGTTCTGGACTCTAGGGCTGATACAAGGCCCTGAAGCTTGTCTGTCAGGCTATTAAGGATGGTAACTATCACATCCTCATCAGTAGTTGGTACGCCCACAGATTCCATCTCATCTACCAGCAGGGTATTCTGTTAATTAGATTTTTCATTTCTTCTCCTGGCAGCAACTTTGTAGTAAAGAGTTTTTGTCTCAGATACATTTTCTTGGCAGCTGAACATGACTGGTAGGTGTCTTCTAATGCCTTCCAGGCATTCTTTGCTGTTTTTGCTCTTGAGCATTGAATTAGCAATTTGTCCTTGACATTAAGGCAAATGCAGTTAAAGGCAGTTTGTTCTTTCTTCTGGTATTTTAAGGCTTCCTCTCCCACGTTTTTAGGAGGGCATTCTTCTCCCATGACAATATCCTAAAGGCCTCTTTCTTGTAGCAGCATCTTCATCTTCACCTTCCACACTTGGTAGTTAGATCCATCCAACTTTTCAGCAGAAGGAAAAATTCCAGTAATAGCAGTAGTACAAATTGCAGAGAGTGACAGCTTGGGGCTCATAACCTGTTGTAAGTGTCTTGGAGATATTGGAAGTGATTGGGAGGACAAGTAGATTATGTGGTTTTCACTTAATGATTTATTGAATGTAAAAGTAGTATTTATACTTTTACCTGGTCTTGGCATTACAAACACGTAGAATAGACTAGGGAAGGTCCCAAGAACATGTGTGCAAAGTTTGAGGCTGTTTGGACAACTTTGAGAATTTTCATGTTCTGGGTACCTGGTATTTTGGTGAAAATATTCTAAGTAATTCCCAACAAGGAATTTGGTCAGTATTCTCTAGGATTTGAAGGTGATGATCTAAGTGACTAAGTTAGGTGAATATTTAGGTGGAAATACAAATTTTTACAACAAAAAACACATAATCTACTTGTCCTCCCAATCACTTCCAATATCTCCAAGACTCTTACAACACTTTTAAGGTATACAGCTGTGGCAACTGATTCCACCCAAAAATCATAGGATAATTTTTGATCCATGGATCAATAGATCTTGCCATATAGATTATTGATCTGTTTGCATGTACTGCTACTCCATTTTGCTGTGGGTAGTCATGGTAGCAGTAGTCTCTTGCTTTCTGCCATGAATTTTGCAGAAGTAGATGAAGAGTTTTGAGGCTATATTTACAACCATGGTCAGAGCAAATTTTCATGATTTTTTCACAAGTTTCCCTCTCCACCATGGCTTTAAACTCCCTGAACTTTGACAGATTTTCTTCCTTTCTCTCCACACAGTAGACCCACCTGTATCTTGTATAATCATCAATAAAAGTGATTGAATACCTCATCCTGCCTAAGGAAAAACTTTGCTAAAGGTCCACACAGATCAGAGTGAGTCAGATCTGATTCCTTCATAGCATTGATTAACCCAGAGCTCTTGAATGGTTGACTGGCTTGTTTCCCATATATGCAAGCTTCACAGTGCTCCAAATTAGCTGGGGGATCAATTTTTACTCCGGAAATTAGCTGGCTGTTGTGTTGTAAGAGTCCTGGAGAGATTGGAAGTGATTAGGAAAACAAGTGGATCATGTGGATTTCACTTGATGATTTATGGAATGTAAAAGTAGTACTTGTGCTTTTACAATGTCTTGGCATAACAAATATGTAGAATAGGTTTAGGAAGGTTCCAAGAACATGTGCACAAAGTGTGGGACTGTTTGGACCACTTGTCTGATATTCATGTCCTGGGTACCTGGTATCTTGGTGAAAACATTCCAAGTAAGTCCCAACAAGGAATTTGGTCAATGTTCTCTAAGATTTGTAGGTAATGATCCAAGTGACCAAGTCAGGTGAATATTTAGGTGGAATTCCGAATTTTTACAACAGAAACCGCATCATCCACATGTTCTTCCAGCCACTTGCAGTATTCACAAAACTCCGGTAACACAGGAATGAGGAAGCCATTCCTGATCTACAAAAGGATGAGTTGTGTAGTAGTCTAAGCAGGCTGGACTCTGGGAGAGGAATCGAGGAAGCTCCTGATCCACCATCACGTGGGAAGCTTTAGGTTTGCTACCAGAGTGTTGGAGTGATTGGGAGAACAAGTAGGTGATGCGGTTTTCACTTGATGACACATCCGATGTGAAAGTGGTGTGGATACTCTTACACGGTCTTGGCCGGAACGAACACATGGGATATGCCTGGGAAGGTCCCGAGAACATGTGTGCGAAAGTTTGGGGCCGCTTGGACAATCGGGTGATTTCTCACGGGCGGGGCACCTGAGATTTTGGCGAGATGTTCCAAGTGAAACCCGCACAAAGATCTTGACCGGGGTTTTCAGAGATTTGTAGGGGATGATCGGAGTGATCAAGTCGAGCGAATATCTGGGGGTAATCACGAAATTTACAACATTTGATATGGGTGTTGGAAGGGACAGATATCCATTCAACACCTACTTCCGTGGGTATTTCCGGCCCATCACAATGCGCCAGTGGACACAGCGGCCGCGCAAACAAGCCTTGGGACTCACCAATAGACGGAAGAGGTTCCGGTTGGTGGTGCTGGTGGCGGTGGCGGTGGCGGTGACGGTGGGAAGGGGGAAAGTCAAGCGGGTGACAACGGTTGGTTTGGGAAAGGTGGTTTATTGGAGAATTTCGAGGAGGTGTTAGTTTAGGTCGATTCCCGCTTTCCACCGACACCATCTAGCGGCCTGCTACCTATCGCGCGAGGATTCACGAGATGGGTGGGGCGGACTTGAGGGCTTTCAGGATGGCATCAGAGTACTCGGACTTTTCTGGGTTGGGGTGGGGTTTGGGACGGGGTTTGGTGGAGGGATTTGGGTGGGGACGGGGACGTGGGTGTGATGTATGGTGGGGATTTTTCGGAGGGAGAGGAAGCGGTTTGATGCGGTTGGGTGGTCTGGAGACGTCCAACTTGTTTTCCGCGATGGTCCAGACGCTTAGTCCGACCGACACGTACTTGGGCTGGATCTCGGGTCTGGCCTTCAAGGAGTACCACGGAGTTGGTGTCGGAAGAGAACACCCGGATGGTCCCCTCGGCGGTGAACCCGGCCACCTTACCGTTGCACCCGTTCCCGATGGAGACCAGACGTTCGTCGATGAGACTCCACGAGGAGCCGTTCCAACGGTACACCACGTTCCCGAGCGCGTCCCTCACGTCAAACAGGGCGAACGCGGTCCCGTCCCCCACCGAGGCCACCGCCAGCACCCGCAACCCGTTCGGCTTCGGCACGGCCTTCCATTTGCACTTGTTCAGCCGGGGCTGGAAGTAGCAGTACCACAGGGTGTTCGACGGGGAGATCCCCCACACGTGCTCCACGTCCTCCACGTACCCGTCATTGGTGGCGGCCGAGATGGCCGTGAGCTTGCCCGGGTGCACCTGCCAGATCCCGTTGAAGAACCGGTACACGCTGTACCCTGGGGAGATCCCCCACGCGGTGTTCATGTCCAGCCCGGCCACCGCCTGGAGCTTCCCCGGGATCAGGCCCCACCGCTTCCCGGTGAACCGGTAGGGCAGATTCCCCTCGGACACCGCCCACACGGAGTCGTCCACCCCGGCGGAGAGGGTGGTGAAGCCGTAGTCCTGCACCTCCTTCCATCCCATGACCTTGTCGAGGGCGTACACGTCGTCGTTCGTACGGTAGACGAACCCCGAGCCGAATCGGGCCATCGCGAGGGCCGCGAGGGTGGTGATCAAGGGAAGGCGCATCGGGAGTAGACTGGGTAGAGCAACGCTGAAGTCCCAGGTCGGGTTCCTTCCCTCCCAATGACTACTTTAAAATGGTCCTGGAGAATGGTGGCGTCCGGGATCCCACACCGCCACGGTTTCAGGTGATGTGAGCCATCGATGGACATACACGATCACGTAACAGCATGCGTGGAATGACCACTTGAAACATAGGTGTGAAAGGATGCTTTATTTACATGGGATTTGGATCGAACGGCTTCACAGAGTTTGTTCCACCTGGAGAAAGGACGGTTAGCGTGGATCAGAAGGGAGGAGGGGGTTGTGGGTTGTGGGTGGATGTTCTCGTGATGAAGTAATGTCACATCGGTGGTGGTTGAACCGAGTTCGTGATGTGCCAGGGCAAATACGAGGGATAATCTTGCACGGACGGACTATCGGGTCTCCACGGCGGCCGAGCAAGCCCACAGGGGCACCTCGTTCGTGGAGGATAAGTACCGTCGAGTGCTGTGTGTTGATCGGCATGTTCCGGAGAGATGCTTACCTTGTTCGGTGTTCTCCGTGAAGAGAGACATCTTTCCCCCGACCCTCGACCCGCCCTTTAAGCAGAAGGCTCGTCTGGGGTGGCTGGTGTTAGTCAGGGGAAGTGCCGAAAAAAAAGAAAAAAAAAACAAGGTGCGTCGGGTGACTCACCGACCGCCGTCACCCCACGTGACATTCACATCTCCAGGAATCCCTTCCAACTTCCCAACCACTTGCGGTATTCCTTGTGATCTTTGTATTCGATGTAGTTGGGGATGAACAGGGCGAGGACCTCATCGATGTCCCTCTCCTCCAGATACTGATTGATCAATGCTTTCAGATCGTCGTCGAGCATCTGCACGTCCGGCCCGAGGTATCCCTTGAAGCCGGTCAGGTCGTTTCGCTTGGCGATGTCGGCCTCGGGATGGTAGATGATGTGCTGTATCTGGAACTCCCCGTCCTCCTACGATGCACTCGAAGATCAGGCATCCGCTCTCCTCGCCCTTGGTGAGGGTGATCATGCATTCGACCGGAAATGAGGCGACCTCACGTTCCTGTTGGGGAGTGTCGTTGAGTCTGGTGCGTCCACGTCGTTGTATACCAATAAACAAATATCACCTGTGTTTTGGCGTTCGTTGAGGTTTCCGCCAGTTGTATGTCGTCGATCGAGAAGTGCAGCTTGATCCTGCGCAACAGTTGATCAGAGATGTGTGGGTGAAAGGGAGAGGGGGTCGGTGCCGGGCCTTACTTTTCGTTTCCAAAGGCTCTTGATAGGACCACTTCGCTCTGTCCAGGCATGTCACGAATCTACGCAATAGAGCAAACGCTCAGCCCCACGTCGGCGGCACCTCGGACAAGAGGCCCAACTTACCTTGAATGAACTCTTCTCCTTGAATTCCACCAGAAAATCTGGCAGGTCCCCAGGAGGTAGCACTTTGCAATTCTGGATGCTTTGCTCTAGGGAGGCGGCGAGATCTTTCCGGAGACAAGTGGACAAAACAGGTTAGCCGGAGGATGGCTTCATGGGCTACATGTCGCATAGCACTCACCCGAGCTGGCGGTTAAAGCGGCAGGAGTGGCATGAAGATGGCGCCTGAGCTGGCAGGTAGCCTGTCTCAGACCACGTTGTGTCAACGCTCTGGTGACATGGTTGGCGTGGGTCCAAGATGGACGAAGGAACTTTGCGAAGACCATCTGTACGTCACGTTGGAAATAGGCGCAGGAATAATAGAAGTTTTGAATGGGAGCACGTTAAGGTTTAATTAAATCGGTGAGCGGAGATATTTTCCACTGATTCCGCCCACTCCACCGTCATCATGAGATCGAAATCCTGGCCCCATGCTGAGGCCAATGTTTGCCTGTTTCGGCGGGAGCATTGGAGATTTCGTGGGTGTTCAATGCATCAAACAGGGTTTGTTGCTTCCAGTCTCAAGGGGCTGTGGCGGGCAGCATAAATTGACTGCTGCCATCACATCACATTATCGAGTGAACCATTTCCCCCGATGACTGAAATGGTAACGTTCATTCGTTGTCGCTTCTCTCCTTTTTTGAAGAAGCCCCTGAATTACCAGACGATGGGTATGTAAAACGGCAGGCTCGGCCACTGGTCCAGATATTGTGTCCATCGTCTTCGTCACCTTATCTTAGCCCTTTGCCAACCCCATCTTCCTTCCCATGCTTGCGGTATCACCAGCACCCACAGCGCCTACATCTGGGCTAAACATGATCTCGGAGCACAAGCTGAAGAAATTGGTCGAGTACAACAACCACCTGAGGAGCCAACTGGACCAGCAACGGATTTCCACCTCGCAGGCCAGCCACATGTAAGTAACCCATCCGATGAAAACCGGCTTCCATTCCCCCATACTCAACACAAACACCGATGGATTTGTAGGTTGATCAAATATGTCACCACCACCAGAGACTACCTAGTACCCTCGGTCTGGGGCTCCACCAACGCCAACGATTTGTTTGCCGCCAAAGGAGCTGGCTGCGAGTGTAATGTCATGTAGTCCAAGTCAGGTGCCTCTTCCCCCTCCTCTCGACCACCACTTCCTCCGTCGCCGCCTCCTCTTGCATCTAATTTCCTTCTCACTAGTTTTGCCTCCCCCCCCCCTCCGATACTTTCATATCCCACATACAGTTTAGGATAGAATCTTTGTGTAAACTTTGTATTAAGTAAATTATTGGCTCCTGCTTTGTTGAGTTCAGAGAGGTTTGTTTGTGGCTGAGCAAGCGTCACCACCATTCAGTGAGCCAAGCCTGTGGCTCTTCGCTTGGCCATACTTCCCCTAGAACAGAAGGCGAAGTGACCTTGACCTGCTGTGTACTGATCAGGTGCGACCATGTGAGATAGGATAGAGTCCTGGTTAAGAACCTCATACCCCTTGTTCATGAAATACTCCCTTCACTCCCTTCACTCCCAACCTGTCTTCCTCAGCCCTAACCCTGATTCTATCCAGACCAGGATATGGCTAAACACACTTTGGCTAAACATGATTAGCCTCTGATGATAGAATCATGGATTTGTGATGGGAAATGCGGTCGATCCGAAAAAAGGGATCTTTTTTCGAAGACGTCACCGAAAAATCCATGTTGCGTAAACCCCCCTGGTGGCCAGAAGTGATTTCGTGATAGGACTCTGAGAGTAACTCAACTGCGCAGAAAACCAGCAACCCAACATGACCAACATGGAGACCGACATCAAAAAACCCGAGGACGACCAGACCGTCCCCATGGTGGAGGAGAAGTCAGAGGAGCAGAAGGCCTCCGAGGCCGCCGCCCTTGTGTTAGGAGGTAGGTGGGCTTGTCGTCTTGGGAACCGAGTTCCACCCTGATCTAACCGTTTGTCAGATTTGAAGCACAACTTCAATCTACTGGAAAAAGCAGTGTTGACCACCGAGTCTCGCTTCACCACCAGAGTCCTTCGCATAACCGCCTCCCTCAGAAGACGCATCACCCCCGATATAATCAAGCAAGCCATCCAACTTAAATTCCCCAAAGGTAGCTTAGTTCCTTGTTGATGGAAGCATCGATGGATCCCACTCCCCCATCTCGATGGGAAGGTAGACTTGCAGCGCTCATCTAAACAATCCTCTTCTGTAGAGCATACCATGAAGACAAAGCTTCTTAGTTACTTGAGCGTACGTCGTAAGGTTTCTTGATATGGCCCCACTGACTCTGTGCTAATCAAGTATTCTAGAACTCGGAGTCTATGGAGGTGGACACCACCGAAGTGAAGTCCACCGAAGTCCTCCCAGAAATCGAGCTATACATCAGTCTGTTGGTTCTCACCTATCTCTTGGATCAAAAGGAGTACGACAAAGTAAGGCGTGTCGCACCTCCCCCATCCCATGTGGCTACTCTACTAATCATCGGTTTTCGGCATGCAGTGCATCGAGCTTGCCAACTACCTTCTGGACGCAGTCCATAGTTACAATAGACGCTCTCTAGACCAGATTGCCGCTCGTATCTACTTCTACTACTCTAGAGCCTACGAGCTGACCGACAGATTGGCCGAGATCAGACCGTAAGTGATCGGCAATCCACCTCTGTTATTTCGTTAGTCTAACGTGAGCTCATGTAGAAAACTTCTCGCTGCCCAGAGAACCGCCACCCTCAGACGCGATGACGATTGCCAGGTTCGGGCTCTTTCATTGATACGCACTCCTCAGCAAGCGTGCTCACAACCCTCACAACCTAGGCTACCCTCCTTAACCTTCTCTTGAGAAACTATTTCCACTACAATCTGTACGACCAGGCCGACAAGCTGGTCACCAAGACCACTTTCCCCGAGTCAGCTGGCAACAACCAATTCGCCAGATACATGTATTACCTCGGTAAGGCCCGTTGCGGATCATTCGAAGGCGTGTCCAGGGCTCTAACTTCCCAACCCATCTAGGACGCATCAAGGCGCTTCAGCTCGACTACAGCTCCTCCCACGCCCATCTGTTGCAGGCCATCCGTAAAGCCCCGCAAAATGTGATCACCGCTGGGTTCCAGCAAACTGTAAGTGGACGCTGATTCCGCCCCCAAACCCAACCTCAATTCCGCTTCATCCAGTGCTTACCTCTTCATCCCAGGTCCACAAGTTGGCCATCATCGTACAGCTGCTTATGGGAGAAATCCCCGAGCGCTCTATCTTCAGACAGCCGGTGCTGCGTAAGGCTTTGATCCCTTACCTTCACATCACCCAAGGTAGGCCGCCTCGATATGCGGAGTGCATTGCAGATCGCACACTAACCGGATCATCCAGCTGTCCGCATCGGTGATTTGACCAAGTTCCAAGACACACTGGCCCAGTTCGGCAGTGTCTTCCGTGCTGACAAGAACTACACTCTCATTCTTCGGTAAGCAAACCCTCGTTCTCCGGTCCAGAGTTCGCCGCTAATCCCAACGTGTCCTCCTAGACTTCGTCACAACGTCATCAAGACCGGTATTCGCATGATCAGCCTTTCGTACTCTCGCATCTCCTTGAGAGACATCTGCCTGAAGCTCCACCTAGACAGCGAAGAAGACGCCGAGTACATCGTCGCCAAGGTAACCAACCACAGACGGACCAAGCAGATGACCAGCCATGCTAAGCCTAACAATCTCTCAGGCCATCAAGGACGGTGTGATCGATGCCACCATCGACCACGAGAATGGATTCATCAAGTCCAAGGAAAATGTGGACATCTACTCCACAAATGAGCCCCAGAATGCTTTCCACCAACGTATCAGCTTCTGTCTTGATCTTCATAACGACTCGGTGAAGGTAAGGAGACCCCCCTCCCATCCCCATGGCCTCTTCAGCCAACACTCACTCACCCCTTTAACCAGGCAATGCGATTCCCATTGAATGCACACCGCAAGGAGTTGGAATCGGCGGAAGCAGCCCGCGAAAGAGAACGTGAGCTGGCCAAAGAGATCGAGGAAGCCGACATGGACGATGACGACGACGATGTGGGAGACTTCTAAGGTCGTCATCTCGATTTCCCATCACACAACACATATATCTGTTCGATGTTTCTATAATCACCTGTTGTTAAATAAAACAAGCACTTGAAACATGACTTGGTTCTGGTTTATTTACAAATACGATATACGGGAGTTCTAGTTGGTTACACGAGGCTACTCATTCGACAGTCGGGACTTCCGGCCAGACTCGGTACCAGAGCTGGTGGTTCGCTTGCCTTGGTACATGTTCATCATCATGGAGGCGATGTTCTCGTGCTTTTCTAGTTCGTCTTCCAACTCCTGGATCACAGATCTCGCCTTTTCCAGCTCGCTCTCGCGGCATTTCAGTTGGTCAAGGGTATCCCCAAGCTTCCGAATACGAGGTTAGTATGGACTCTTCCTGACAAGGCCCTACGAATGCGTACCTTCTCTTCGAGCTCACTTTGCTTCCTGGTCAGCGCCTCCTTCTCGGCCACCGCTTCCTCCTGATACAAGGCAAAGTCCCTCTTCGTTTGGTCCCACTTCTCCCTCTCCTCCTCACACTGAGCTCGCAGCGCGACATTTTCTGGGGAGGTTCGTAAGTAACCCGGTCATAAGTAACCGAACATGGGCCCACTTACCGTGATTCAGGGAATCCAACTTCTGCTTATCTTCCACGAACTTGGCCATGTTTCTACGGTAGACGCGAGCAAAGTTAGCAGAGGGTTGAGCGATTACCACTTTCCTAACTTACATGGAATTCTCTTGCTCAAGCAGATGATTCTGCTCCTTCATGGCGCTAAGGTTCACTTCGGATTCTTCAAACCTGGCTGACAAGCTGTCCAATTCTTGCCGGACCTTTTTCATCCTGATGGGGGGACACGGGGTCAGCGATCAGAATCGTGAGAAGTGTGCGCAGCCTCACTTACTCTTGTCCCTGGGCTTCAGATTCCTCTTGGCAGGCGAACAGTTCGCGCTTGAGCTTTTCTCTCTCGGCGTTGCTGATGGTTATCTAAGGGAGACAATGCGTCAGACAAGTAGGTGGATTGGAGTCAATTCGCAGCAGTCTCACCTGCTCCTTTGCATCGTCCAGCTCCGCCTGTAACCCTTCGTTCTCTTCTATCTGCTGAGTGAAGTCGGCCTGCAGCTGATTGTAGCTTCTCTCCAGATCCGCTGCCTTGTCCTTGAAGCTGAAGGCCTATTCCCCACTTGGATGTCAGTTCCAATTTTGCCTACGCTATTCCAAACTATACAAGTACCTCCTGCTCAACCCGAGAGTGTGTACCTCGTAGCTCAGCTATCAACGATTCCGATTGATTCAGTGCCAAGGACCTGGCCTCCAACAGCTCTCGGAGGTGCTTCGTCTCATTCTATCAGGGAAATGTGTCAGTTGACCGGCCAATACAGTTCCAACAGGCAAAGAATAGGTTACCTGGAGTGTTTGCATTTGCTCTTCATAGTCTTGTCTGACCTCCTCAAAATACTCATCACGGGCCTTGGGTTTGGACACGCTTCAGTAAGAGGTCACGTAAAATGCTATTGCTGAGGTTGAATTTACCAGGATCTCCTTCCTCATCTCAGCTTTGGCTAGATTCAGCTCGTTGTCGAGTCTGGTCTTGATATCATCTGCCAAGGAAAGAGGTTAGCTCCCTGATGCATGCGTCTATTTCAGTTACTTGGCTCAGACCTTCACTGGTATGTGTCTGCGTGCACGAGGTTCTAGTTCCTCGGAAAGGACCAGCCTTCGCTGCACCCATAGAAGAATCGGTCAGTGAGTTCAATCGATCGCGGTTCTCGTTGAGTTGACACAGTCTTGGCTGAGAGGTTAGGTTGCAGTTCATAGCTATAGAGATGCAGCGGCGAATACCTTTGCTGAACTTGCTGTTCGCAAGACAGTGCGCTAACGACCTCAAAAGCGCACTTTAATATGGTGGCTTGAGTCGAACAAGAGATTACGGTTGCTAGCAAGTCTGCGACGGCTTTCAAGTCAAGCATGGCATTGTCCTGTGCGTCGTTGGTTAGCGTCACTGTTGCTCGAGGAGCTCTCATTCATAGGACTTACTTGGGCTATCCTTTGATGTTCGTTATACTTGACGTATAACCAAAGGAAAAATACGGTTGTTTCCTCCTTGGGAGTGAACGTGAGAGCATCCTTCTCTGGCATGCACATCCTGATGGTGTGCAGCAGCTGTTGGGCGTCCAGGCGCTCAGTCAGGTGTTTCTGCAACAAGTTTATCTCGGCTAGATGTGGGACGGTTAAGGAGAAAAATGCTGGGCAAAGACCAGAAAATCACGCACTAGGCTGGGTAGAAGGATATAATTCACCAGGTCGAACATCGGAGCGATCTGGATGTAGACGAAATGATCGTGCTCCAAGTAGGAGTATCCATCCATGAATACATCAACCACGGCATCCAATACGGAGGTGACCACCAATTCCAAATCATCGCGGTCAACGGAGCAGCTCTTACCGGATGGGTGCCCACTGAACTCAGCCTTTACAATGAATCAGCACCCGCACGCGTATCAAACAAGCTCATCGCCTCACCTTCAGTATTTCCTTGAAGAAGGAACATATCTCCTCGATCAGATATGGCCATTCGATCTCCTGCAAGTAGCTCCCTCGCTTGATCTCTCGAATTCGGCACTGGACCCATTGCAAACAAGCAGAAAACACCCCACAATCGTGCATGATTCGGAAAACCACCTCCGTGGAGATCCTCCTCTGCACCATGATGGCCAGGAGATCGAGGGCCTGATGTGCAATAAGTTAGGTTCGGCCCACACCCGCATATTCATTCACATTCCTTACCGGCAACACGAGCTGGTGTCGTCCAGAAGAGATCAGGGCAGTTACTCTGCGTAGACAGACCTCCAGATATTGGTAGCTTCAATGGGAAACAAGCACGTATCAGCAGGGTTGAGTGGACGGAGCAGGAAAGCTGAGCGACATTACTTGACCAGATATTCCTTTATGGTGGCGCTTGATGTAATTGCGCCAACAAGGCTTACTGACGGCCGTACAATTTCTACGGATTTCCCGTTGGTTATCAGGTTGAAGATCAGTTTGAAGGTTTGGGAGATGTTGTTTCGGTTGAACAGCTAGATTGATCCGAGGTGAGTTCTACTAGTTTGGGGAACATCGGAGGCCTGAGCCCTTACCATCTCGCCCAGCTTTTCATTGATGATCAGGTCAGCCAGTATATTGAGTGAATAAACAATGATTGAAAGGTCTTCGCTACTCAGTGAATGAATGAGTCTTCTGTAGAAGGACGACATGTGTGGGGTCGCGATTGTGTTCTCTTTGATTGGCTCGGTGAAGCGAACGAGATGGCTGAACAACGCGAGGATATCTCCAAGGACCTCCTGGTCGGTAGCCTTTTTTCTAGATGCAATGGGTCAGCGGCCTGTCTCGATACACTGGTTCTTTTCTACGTACATCACATCTCGAAGGAATTTAGTAAGCCGGATCGATTCGGGAGTCGGATACAGTATCGCGGTTTCGCAAGTGAGTGCCTTGAGTAGGCCGATATACTAGGGGTTCTGATAAGCCTGATTGATCCGCACATCAACGATAGCTGCGCTTCTTACCTTGAGGAACCACTCCTTATCGTTTGAAGTGGACTGCAGTTGAACAGAGATAACGTCGATGATGGTTTTCTTTCTGTGGTGCATCACTCGACGGAGGCTAGGGATGTTTCCTAGGTACCGAGGGTTAAGTCGAAGAAACGATCAAGCATGCCAGTCGAAAGGCTCATACCCAACTGCGTCAGCACCGCTATCGCAAGAGATACAACATTGCCCTGAGTGGGGTTTGTCTCCAGGATTTGAATTAGTATGTCGATAAACTCGTACAACACAAAAGTGTTTCGTTCGGCGTATCGGTTAGCCGACAGTTTAGCAAGAAAGTGGAGCTGATTCAAGGTGTTGGAGTTTTGCAGAGTTGCCGCTACATTCTTAGTGGTTGGCGAAAACAGGTCAGCCTCTTCTATATTGCTCTTGGCTGTGGCCAGTCAGCCTAAAACTTTACCTGCAGGGCGGCAGAAAGCTCCGCCAAGTCGTCCGGAGCTATAGGACCTCTCATCAGCACTGTATCCAAACAGACGAGGAAAACACGCGTGAATACTTACCGAGAAGATCTAGGGTTTCGGCTAGGTGGACAAACTGGGCTATGCTCTCGGGCATTCTACGCATCTCCATGGCACTTCACAAGCTTCCTAGAAGACCCAACTTGGTTTTGTTGACTAGAATCGAACGGATCAATAAAGGGCCAATTAACATGGCATCTCAAATAAACAAAACATCCAGATTCTGTCTAACTGCGTGAAGTTGGCATACATTGCTGAAATTAAGCAACACTACGATTTATGGAAAAAAAATCTGGACTATAGTTGGTAGCTGACGGGTTCTTTTTCAGCGAAATCTTGTCCAGTGTTATTCTGTCGCCCGAGGTGCACACGAAACAGCAGACATGTCGAACGCACGAGAGCTTCACAAGAAAGAACTGTCCAGCAAGCTGCTCAACATGAAGGTTCGTTTCCACGCACGATCACCCCGGTGCTACCTTTTCTAAGTACAAACGAACCATTTAGTTCATGCAAAGACAGCAAGAACGCGAGCTTCGCGACCGGCTGGAAGAGGCGGAGCAAAAGGCGCTCGCCCAATCGCACTGGAAAGTCGAGTACCAGGATAGCTCCATCGAAAAACCGTAAGCGGCACTGGCTTGTTTCAGCGTGAATCCCACTCTCAACTCTTTCTCAAAGGAAACTTCAGGTCGAATACGAGCCAAGCTATCTAAGCTTCAACATGACCGGCCTGGTTGGCCGCAAATCCTATCAGTCGTTCAACGAAGACATCGAGGTTAGTGATATTGTGGTTACGTCCGACGCGCTGGGTACTGAGCGTGTCTTCTAAAGAAAGTCGCGGTGGACAGCGAGAAAAAGCAAAGACAGGCCCGCGAGCTGGCGGTCGAGAAGAGCACCAACATGGACGACGCCGAGCTAGCTCAACGAATGACCAGCGTAACCGATAGCCCAGGGCCGGAAAAGAAGAAGCGCCGCAAGGAAAAGTGGTGATGGGGATTCGTCGGGAGAGGAAGTAGGCCAAGGGCGCCTTTATAGGCCTGATTCGACATACTGTTGAGTATAGACGCCGGCTGATGTCGGCCTGTGTAAATTCTTTCATAGTGGATCATCCCAACCACCCTTAGCTTCACTGTGAACCCCCAACTACCCTCACCCTCATAGCGGGCTCCCTGAAATAAAGATCCATCACGATCCACGCATGTACAGTGTTCAAGGGATTCTGTGATTTATTATGTATTCTATTGATGGACAGGTGGGCAGGTGGGCAGGTGGACAGGTATTTGACAATTATGACGACGGGGTGGTGGGTGCACCGTCGGCTGGCATCGACAGCTGCTGGAGGTGCTTCTCATTTTGACGCATCAAGTAGTGAAGCACTTGATCGAAGGACATGCTCTCAACATTGGGGATGAGCGACTTCAATCTGCGCCACGTCTGCTCCATGAAGCACGGGTTCCACGGGCTCCATTGATCATCGATGAGATTCCTCCATTGGATCTCGGATTCACTCCTGGCGCCGCTCTCGTACACTCGTTTCAAGAACTCCTGGGTGTTGGTGAGCCCTTCCTCCTCACTCGGCTAACCCCTTGAGCTGCATGTCAAGGCTGGTGTACCAGTGGATCCTACACTGTCTCCCGCTGCGATCACCCATCTTCGTCGCGACCACCTCCCAGGGGATGTCCCGCTCGGCGGAGCGTCCGATGTCAACGGTCATGCTGTAGATGATGGTCTTGAGTTTCTCGTTCTCTTCAGCGGACCACGCACCAGTCTTGCACGGCTCCATCTTGTAGAAGCGCCAGCGGTCGCGACAGCTCGAAGGCTCTCGTCCGATCAGTGGCCCAATCTTCTTCCAGTCCCTGCCGTACATTAGGACCAGTTGATGGAGCTTGGCTTCCTGCTCCGGCGTGAATGGCCCACCGTAGTTGTCGGGGTGATATTTGCGGCGGAGGCGTAGGTAGATGGCGTTGAGTGGTCGATCGGGGACTACCTTGCCGACCTCCTGGCACAGCAGCTTGGACTCGTCGCGACTTTTCTCGGATTTGCTTCCGAACAGAACGCGGTGGATCAGCTCGACCCCCTCGTTGCGCTCCTAAATGCGTTTCTGGTTAGTGGCTTCTCATTGAGCGTCTGCATCAAACCCCTTACCGCAAGGTAGTTCTCCACCGCCTTAGTGATGACCTCGTCCTCCTCCTTGCTGAACTTTCCCTTTCGCACGGCGTATCCCGAGGCCTCAAGCTGCTGGAATACTTTGGAGTCAGGCCCATTTCTCCTGGATAAGACTCACGCCATCGGCGTTGAACTCGATCTTCCCAGTAGAGCCCACCACTTCCTGTCGCTTCCGTCTGAACTCTTCGTATTCTTGTATTCTTTGTGCCGCCTCTTCCTGGGTCTCTGCTAGGAACTCGGTACCCCCGCACATTGCAGGTAGCTTCATTTTCTTGGGAGGCTTTGCCTTGGCTTTGTTGTCATCTAATAGCTCGGGCGTAAACTCCTCGTCCGAATCATCCGGAATGATGGCTGGGGTAAGCGGGTGCCTTTTCTTGCTGCCATTCTTGGTGGTAGGGACAGCAATCGGGGCGGCCTTCTTTGTTGCTTTGGCGGGCTGCGAGATTGTAGCTGCGGCTGGGATCGGAATGGCTACCGCCTTTCTGGCCCCAGCGCTCTTCGAAGCGATGCTCTGCTGTTGGGTAGCCTGAGGTTGTGGTGGTACTTTCTTATCCGACGGGGCGGTTTGAGTATCCGATATCTTGGGTTTGCGTTGGGGTTTTGCCGCAGCGCTCTTCGCTAGGGCAGCTGGGGTGCTTGGGGGTAAGTCTTTCGTCTTCAACTTCTCCGCATCGGGGGCATCAAGCTTACTAGACTTGCGTTTTTTAGGTGAGTTCGTTTTCACCTCCAGATTGCTCTCGTTGCTTTCCGGCTTGGCGGGGTTTTCCTTCTCGCCCTTTCTTTTCTTCTCCTTTTTGTTTTTCTTGGCCTTTTTCTCCTTTTTGCTGTCTTTGGTGTGCTTTACCTCGACGTCTTTGATGGTGGGGGTTTTGGGGGGAGAAGCGGGAGTAGTAGGTGGTGGAGTTGGTTTTTTATTGCCTTCGGGCTCCTGTTTGACGCTTGAAGAACTCTGCTTATGCGCCTTCTCCTTCTTCTTTTTCTTTGACTTTTTCTTTTTCGCTTTTTCGTCGTCACTCTTGGGATGGGCCTTTACTGGAGTCGTCTCTACCCCAGACTTTTTCTTTCTGGGGGGCTCCTCAACGCTCTCCTCATGCTTTCTCTTCGAGGCTTTCTCAGGGGTACGCTTCTTATCGGCTTTCGTCGTCTCCCCTTTCGAACGGACCTTTTCCTTCCCTTTCTTCTTGGCAGTCTCCATGAATTTCGTTCAACGATTCACCCACATCTCCCAGAAATTCCCCCATTTCCGATAATAACAACATCCAGGAAAAAAAATGCTAAAAAAAATCGAGTTCACTTTGTCCACCCTCCCCTCAGGTGACCCTCTGGGATTTGGCTGCATTCGCTCAATAAAGTGGACTGGTTATCCTGAGCTAAATTCCATATTTGATCATGAAACCTAGTGGATTCCTGCCAACCACTGGACAATTGGCTGGTTTGAGAATCATTTGGATGGATTGGAAGCACGGAGGTTGGGATGGATTGGAAGCACGGAGGTTGATCGAGATGGCTTATTCTCCACTAGCTAGGATGATGTACGTGGAGAGCCAGGCACCTTTGATCCTGATGCCAAACATCGGTCAATAACAACCGCAACACATCTCCATCTTACCAATAATAGGAATGTGAAACAGCATTGAGCTTGTCCTGGAATTTACGTGCATGGGTACACAACAGACTGCCTCCTAGTCTATCTGCTATAAAGCAGCAGGGAATCTATTAACACTCCCTTTTATCTGTCTTATTACCCAACTAATTCCCTTTTCTAGAGCTGGCTCTACGTCTACATGAAGTCCAGTCTTCTGATACTAGTTTTACTCAGCGGCGTCTATTGTCTTAGTCCCTCTAACTCCGCCTCCTCTCGATCTGTCGTTCGCCGCGATCCAGCAAGAAAATCCATTAACCTCTCCCCACGTAGATGTCGTGATATCTATTGCAGAGTAGGTCTCGTTCGAAGGGATGACGACGGCGACGGCGACAGCGACAGCGACAGTGGCGATGGCGATGGTGGTGGTGATGACGACGGCGATGATAATGACTCCGGAGATGACAATGACGGTGATACCGACAATTCCAAACCAACATCATCTATCACCTTAGCTTCAGATAAGCCAAGTCTTACCGAATCCTCGCGAGCCACCTCCACTCTTTGGGATGACGAAGGAAATGGAATTGTTTTCCCCCCAACAATGAATGGCGCTGGCCATTCTCTGGCCACCACCCAAACGGTCTCTATCGAATGGGACCAAAACGGTAACACTGTAGCCACCACCCCCACCCCTACTACCTACACCCTTTGGGATGAAGACGGGAATGCAGTTACCATAATCCCCACAACCACCACCACGATTAACATCCCTCCAACTTCGGAGCCTACAGACCTGGTTTCTTCCGAGCAGCCGACCAACATCCCAGTTCCTGTTGATCAGACTACACTTGCCAGTGAGGCACCCACAGAAGCCCCAGCCCCCATTTCGGGGACCGATACCAACTCCAGGCTTTCATCCACCGGAAATTTAGAAGCCAGTAATGGTCAGGACACTCCCAGTGACACCAAGAATTATCCCGTGATCATAGGTGGCTCTGTTGGTGCACTTGCATTTGTCATTGGCCTCGGTGGGTTTATAGGCTACCGGTTAGTCAGAACACGCCGCCAGGCTAGAGAATCCCGTAGATGCTCCAAAGGTTCCCAGAATAGCTCTTCATCTGTCAACGTATTTTGCTCACTCATACTTATGCATACCATTAGGATATGCCGATTTGGAAGAGGTGGCAGAGATTGCCGCTCATTCACCAGGTATGAATGCCCCTGTGCCCCTGCAGCGCCATTCCTTGATTCCTGCTGCCCCTCCGCTTATTACTCGTCAGTCCTATACCTCTACAAGATCCGTAACCCCGTCTGAACTACCAAGTATCATGGGCTCCAATGGTCTGCTGGCATTGCCCCCGGGTCAACCTTCTAGATGCAGTACCCAGAGCTCTATCGGAGTTAGAGGCTCCGCCTTGGAAGGTAATTAATAACAAGTTCTCACTTCGATTGGCTACTAATCTATTGTTTCATGCACGTTTAGAAACCTTGATTATTGGATTTTCAGACTTCGATCGAATGACCCCCAACCTGCGCAGGTCCTCCACCACCAGCTCGCTTTGCTCAAGTACTAGCCACGAAGAAGCGCTGTTCGCGACGACTGCCCTTTTGCCTTACATGCCACAACGGCCTAATGAAATGCTGGTCCAGACGGGCGATGAAATCGTAGTCACCGAAGAAGTGGGCGAGGAGTGGTTTGGAGGTTACAATCAATCCCGTGACCCGGAAACCAAAGGTTATTTCCCCCGAGCCTGCGTCACCGGTACTACGTTCCTTTGAAGTTTTGATACAATTTTCGATTTCCCCAGAATATCTTCCTTTTTGAGTATTTATCAACGTTGATTCCAGTTACGATTTGTGCATCCATGAATTAAATGCGTAGCCATACTAGTGTTTATTAATAGTGGTGCGATAGATATAGATAGAGATATATAGCTGAATTTGTATGTACAGATAGGTTCGATTCAATCCTCAAACCAGTCAGGATTGAACTGCCTCTGGTCTGGCGTTGATAGTGAGGTGGTTTCCAACACTTTGCTCTTCATTAACGATCTTCTTTGGGATCTCTTTGGCTTGAATTCCATTCTTTTTGACTGTGGGCGAGAGATCAAAGCACTGTGTGCACAGCTCGCGAGTTTCCAGCAGAGCTTCCTCAATTAGCTTCAAAAACTTCTTGGGCTGCATATTCACAAGGCCAGCACAGTTGAAGTGAAGTGATCTTTCGCGGATCATATAGGCTAGACCAAAGCCATCAGGGACAACCTCTCCCCAGCCATACTGGTCAAATAGGTCATCAGAGATCTGTGATGTGGAGAGGTGCCAGTGGGAGGTTTTCTCGTAGCTTGTGTCCAGGAATATCTCCGGCTTGGGCTCATCTGGCTCAACAAGGAATCGGAGCCCGAGCAGATGGCGATCCACTCCTCTTCCCTCTATCGCTGCCAAAGTGTATTCTGAGTGTGCCTTTACAGCTTTCCGAAGAAGCTCTTGCCTTTTCTGTGGCTGATCTGGAGCTATCACACATCGCCTTCACCCACTCGACCGAGTCGGCGGACACTGTGCGACAGGTCTCGGTTCGTCCATAGGCGAACTTCCGTGTGGCTGCTGACTCGTAGGTGGCTCTGCATACGCCAAACATCTTGTAGTAGGCCAGCTGGATAGCCATCTGAACATACGCATCGGGACTCATCTTGAACCTCTTGATCAATCCCTTGCCATAGCCGTCGTATTCGAGGACCCCTACTTCATGTGCCTCAATCTCATCTTCGAATTTCTGCTCTGCGAACTCGATCGCCTCCAGTATTTTAGGTGCGGATTGGATCGAAAAGTACAGAGTTAATTTCTCGGATGTTTTGTAAATTGAACCAGTCATTTTAGGCAACGGCTGACTGGTTGATTTTTCCACTGCGAAATGGCACATGCGAGCAGTGACAGTGCCATCCATTCTCGAGTGCTCTCCATTGAACCCGGCCATACCATTGCTGAACACAAGAATCTGGAAACATTTGTCGTAGTATCTGTTCTTCCCTGTTCCGTGCCAGCAGCTGCGTGCGAACTCCTCCGCTGTGCTGGGCGAGTAATCCTCCAATGACAACAGGAACATCGCCGTCTCGAGCTTGTGCAGGGTCTCCTTGTTCGATGGATGTGCCTCGATGATCATCTTTCTGTTCTCCGCCCATCTGTCACGATCGGTGGTGGTCAGTATTCCGAACGCTGGATCGTCTGACTGATCAGCCAATGCGATAATGCTCGAGAGCTGGCTCATGATGTCATCGGCGGTAAGCTGAGTTCCATCCGGGCGAACCGTGTCAAAGATATAGAACTGACCCTTTCGGGCAACGGCCAGGTGGTTGTTCGTCTCGTAGTCGTACGACTCAGCATGGTCCTCGGGTGAGGCTGGGAAGCGGCACGAGTTGAACATGTAGTTGTACTGACTGGTGCAGAACGGAACATCGCGGGCACAGTCTGGCTCGAGCTGGCGACTCACCACGTCCTGTCGAAACTCCATAATGGCCTTCACCAGGCCAGCAGCTCTTTGCAACTGGCTGGGGTGTCTTGGATCGTCACGGAAGCCAAAGAAATAGTTCACGTAGAAGGTGATGGAGTCGCGATAGGCAAAGTAGGCGTACTCGTTCCACCACTCGTGCAACCAACTGGTCGTGGAGGTGGCGGCGCGAGCAAGCAATCTTCTCTGCAAAAGCTCGCCCTGCCCACCTGGCTTACCAAACTCACGAACGGCCTTCTCTGTATGCTGGTATTCCTCATCACTTAGTAAAGGTTTTACGGAACGAAGATATCGCTCAAGAGTAGCTTCCAAGTCGGGGACTGGCAATCTAGGCAGACTTTTCTGCCCCTTGTCCATAGGGGCCACCTCATCAATCTTGAGTACGGGCTCAGAATTTGGGAAAGTATACCCCAGCGGGCGAAAGCCCATAACTCTTGAAAATAAACTGTAAGGCATTTTTTTGAATAATCTGAATTAAGGCTACAACTAAAGACTACAGAAAAGGAACGGAAGCTAGTACTATCATCGATAACGTAGCTATATATACTCCCCTTGATTTCACATGGATTCCATCAAGCCGCTTCCAATTAGTGAACCAGACAGGAACAAGTTGGAACTCATAACAGCCATTAATTATCGCCAAGAGCACATGGAAAATATAGGATTCACAGGATAAATACAGCACTTATAATAGGGGAATGATATCAAACAGTACGCATGGAATGATGATTGCGGGGATCGGGAGGACGTGGGAAACTGAGGGATTATCATGGGAGGAAGGAGGGATAATAGGATTATGATTGAGTACAGGAGATAAGGGTGAATGGGCTTTTGGATGGTGCGTAATGATCAGGTAACATTGTGAAACAGTTGATTTTCTAGTCTAGGACAGGCACATATCCATTTAGCTGAATTAGGAGCGTGGTCCAATGACACCAGAAAGCATATTGCTGTGAGCTCAGTTCCCATAGTGCTTCCTCGTGATGGGAGTCTACGGGACCAGCTGAGGCGTTGCGACGAAGGCTGGCTGTCCACCACAATGCCGGCCGGATCGACTTTTCTGGTGTTGTCTGACGCACGTGAGTAGCAGAATAGATTGCTCCACAGGAAGGACACGATCCACGTGAGCAGTGGAATAGTTGCTTCAGAGGAAGGAAAAAGGCTAACAGAGTTAAGCAAACGGCAAAAATAGCAACTTGATTGATGGGCATGTGATTGGCAATAGATGAACAGGTTATAAATATGAATATAATCTAGCAAATTGGCTTGTGACTGAGGTGATCATCGCGGTCGATGGTGGATCTAGACCATTCAGTCGACATCCTAACTCCCGGAACCCAGGTTTATTTATGTGGTCTCAATTGGCGTTTATTCTGATCGGCAAAATAGGCCAAGACGAACCTGCTTGCATCTCCGAGACCATTGTGTGGATTCATCAAGTTGAAATTGAGGCGGACAGGAATGAGCTGTATCACCCCAGAAAATTCTACCGATAACTTGCTTTTCGGTGAAACCGCCAGGGCCTTAGGGTTGTGAGATGGTTGGTTGTGTGGGTTGAATTCAGCCCTCTCTAGCCATGCGTTCTGGCTACCGAGCCGCTGAGTTCCGCCACCGCTGGGCATTTGTTTGGGTGAGCACAGCGGGTTTCCGTTTGGAGGAAATTTCATTTCCTTCGCATCAATGAGTCAGTGTGCTGTCACCATCGCCAAAACAGGTAAGCCTTCACCAGGACATGTCAAGTGGACCCGGAGGAGATGTGCGAAAAAAGATTGAACTCAACGATCACGTATTGATGAAACCGGAGATGAGTGATACCAGCATTTATCCGATGAGAAATAGGATCTCAGATTTTGATGTGGTCCATACCGAGAGCCTACTAATGGAAATATTGCTGCCAATACATGATTATGCTGTAAGATGTTGAAGGCAAGTTTCATATGGCCCGCGTGAATGTCATATAGTTAATTTATTCCACACTGACCTTCATCTTGCGTGTGGAAGGACGTACAGATCTGACCGCTTGCTTGATTTCTACTTAAATATCCCTACAGCCCACGGTTGTTTCTTCAGTTGCCTTTTCTCCTTCTCCCGAATAGGAGTTCTTTACCTTATCCTTCTTGCCCAGTAGTCTACATTGTTTAAGAATGCCATATAGCCTATTCTCTAGATTGATGAGCTTCCATCCATTGGGATACTCCTTCCCTGGATCTGAGCCCCAGCTTAAATCCGATGAAATCACTCCTATGGATAAGGGACAAAAGGACCTTCCAAAACTGCCCGTTCCTGATCTACAAGAAACACTAAATCGCTACCTTCGTTCAGCAAAACCCTTACTAACAGAGGAAGAGTATCAAAAAACTGAACTTGCAGTGAAGGAATTCGGCAAGCCAGGAGGGCAGGGCGAGCTTTTGCAGAGAAGATTGCTTGCTCGCGCCGCCACCTCCACGACCAGTTGGTTGCACGAGTGGTGGAACGAGTACGCCTACTTTGCCTATCGCGACTCCATCACCTTCTACGTGAACTATTTCTTTGGCTTCCGTGACGATCCAAGACACCCCAGCCAGTTGCAAAGAGCTGCTGGCCTGGTGAAGGCCATTATGGAGTTTCGACAGGACGTGGTGAGTCGCCAGCTCGAGCCAGACTGTGCCCGCGATGTTCCGTTCTGCACCAGTCAGTACAACTACATGTTCAACTCGTGCCGCTTCCCAGCCTCACCCGAGGACCATGCTGAGTCGTACGACTACGAGACGAACAACCACCTGGCCGTTGCCCGAAAGGGTCAGTTCTATATCTTTGACACGGTTCGCCCGGATGGAACTCAGCTTACCGCCGATGACATCATGAGCCAGCTCTCGAGCATTATCGCATTGGCTGATCAGTCAGACGATCCAGCGTTCGGAATACTGACCACCACCGATCGTGACAGATGGGCGGAGAACAGAAAGATGATCATCGAGGCACATCCATCGAACAAGGAGACCCTGCACAAGCTCGAGACGGCGATGTTCCTGTTGTCATTGGAGGACTACTCGCCCAGCACAGCGGAGGAGTTCGCACGCAGCTGCTGGCACGGAACAGGGAAGAACAGATACTACGACAAATGTTTCCAGATTCTTGTGTTCAGCAATGGTATGGCCGGGTTCAATGGAGAGCACTCGAGAATGGATGGCACTGTCACTGCCCGCATGTGCCATTTCGCAATTGAAAAGTCAGCTAAACAACCACTTCCCAAATCATCCGGAATCATTTACCGTGCACCTGAGAAATCTACCCTATATTTCCCAATGAAATCAACACCAAAGATTCTGAAAGCGATCAAGGAAGCAGAGGAGCTCTTTAGTCGCGAGGTAAATGCACACTCAGTAGGCGTCATGGAGTATAATCTATATGGCAAGGGATTGATCAAGAAGTTCAAGATGAGTCCTGATGCGTATGTTCAGATGGCTATCCAGCTGGCCTACTACAAGATGTTTGGCGTATGCAGAGCCACCTACGAGTCAGCGGCCACACGGAAGTTCGCCTATGGACGAACCGAGACCTGTCGCACAGTGTCCGCCGACTCGGTCGAGTGGGTGAAGGCGATGTGTGATAGCTCCAGATCAGCCACCGACAAGCAAGAGCTTCTTAGGAAGGCCATCAAGGCACACTCAGAGTACACGCTAGCAGCAGTTGAAGGAAAGGGGGTGGATCGCCATCTGCTCGGGCTCCGATTCCTTGTTGAGCCAGATGAGCCCAAGCCGGAGATATTCCTGGACACAAGCTACGAGAAAACCTCCCACTGGCACCTCTCCACATCACAGATCTCTGATGACCTATTTGACCAGTATGGCTGGGGAGAGGTTGTCCCTGATGGCTTTGGTCTAGCCTATATGATCCGCGAAAACTCTCTACACTTTAACTGCGCAGGCCTTGTTGAGAGTAAACCAAAAATGCTTATTGAGCATCTTACACAGAGTCTTCTTGAGATGAAGGACCTTATGGAAGAGCAGCCATCGTCGGCCCCCAAAAGCAATGTCAACCTACAGGCTGTTATCAAACCTGCGGAAGGTATCGACTTTTCGGAGCACATTGCCAGTGTACCAATCCAGCAGCCAATCCCATTGGCTGGACAAGTCGCAGCGTATTAGTTGGACATTAACAATTCTCACGAAATCAGCCAGTTTGAACATATGACCCCTTCATGCTAACTCTTGTACATCTTTCTTCACATGCACTTACCTCCTATGTATCTCATTATTAACGCATTCACGTGTACGTTTTCAATAAACTGAATACTATCAACATCCAATCGAAATAATCACAGAATATCGGTTTGAAATCTGAAAATTTGTTTAGGGAACCCGTAGAGAGAGCAAATTCACCTAAATACGAAAAGCATCGTGGTTTTGATTGTAAATTCGCTCAAATATGTAAAGCATAGTAGTTTCCATTATTCATAATGATGATCGGTATCATGAGCCAATCAGGCCGAATTAAGGCAAAAAAAAAAACTGATATGCAGGGAGGCCTGGACATATCATATGCCAATCACATATATAAGACTAGATGCCACCATGTGGAAATGCATCTCTGTGCACTCGGACCTCACGCGCAAGGTAGCAAGGTAAATACTGTGAATCCTACACTTGGCCCATTTCCCGTTTTTATGATGATAGCTATTTATTTCTTGAGCGGCCTTCACGAACTCCGTTTTGGTAGTTCATCCGCGATGCGACTTTTTTCATTTATTTGAAGTCATAGTTACACTGATCTTTACCCCTCTTGCTCCATCTGTAATCCTCAAAACCATCTGTTAACCCGTAATTCTTGTTAGTAGGTGTATGCGCGCGTAATATTCTAACCTGGTGTCTGTCTTGATGTAAGTATATATCTCTGCGTCGGATTGGACTCTTGATATGATGATAGTTTATGTATCTTGAGCGGCCTTCACGAACTCCGTTTTGGTAGTTCATCCGCAATGCGACTTTTTTTCATTTATTTGAAGTCATAGTTACACTGATTCGAGTCCAATCCATCTCACCAATCTTCATCAGCCATCATTTGCTAACGTCATTCTTGTAGGACAGACTAGTTGATTTAAATAAATGATCTTTTTAAACTAATATTGGCATTTGTTCCAAATCAATCATTGAATTTCAAGTGGGATTGTTCAGGATTTATTTTGATGCACTCGTCGAGAGTACCATGCGGACATTTACATTTCAAATGATAGGTGGTTAGGGATAAGATCAATATACATATATGTTACTAAAATGTGAAGAGTATCTAGGTGGAAGACTTGTCTGTTCATAGGCTTCACATGTCAACAGGTCGTAGGAGGGCGGAGGAGGAATAACTTCGTACCCTGGCAGCTGCTCTATGTCTAGTTCGTCGTAGCTCAATTCTGTGGATATTTGAGGAACAATCAGGATGGGGAAACAAATGCGAAGAGACTCTACTAGTCCTTCTTTCTCAATGTCGACTCGGATGCGTAATTTGTGGGAAATTTCGAAATACTCATTCACGCAGTCGTAGGCACACCGCTCATCAGGGATTTTGATTTTCATCGAGGTGTCTTCGCTGCTGTTGAGGTTTTTACACCAGGTAAACGTCATGCCCATTGCTCTGGTCTGGTCGCGAATAACCGGTCGCGAACTTCTGTACACTTTCGGGGAGCGGAATATCAGATGCTCATGTAAGGAGCATGAAATCAGATTCACTCGAACGCTTTCATCCACCGACTGGGTTTGGAAGGAGATTGGAAGAGTACTTCCGCGTTTGTATTGGTTGGATGGGATTGTCATCCGGATTTTCAACAAATTGCGCCAGTTTCTTGTGATTTCGTTTGGATAAACCGAGTCCAACAGAGAGTTCACGTTTTGTCGCAGAAACACCTCTCTCTCATCCTTGAGATTGGAGAACAACATGGAAGTATCCACGGTGGCTTTGAATTTGTAGTGAACGCTGCCAAATTCCAACTTGCACGATTCAGGAAGCTCCTCTGGCAGCGCCATTTCGAAATCATATTTATACGAGCCCACTTGCATGGTTTGGCTCTTTTTTCCAGCGTCGAAGAAGACCCATTGGTTTTCAATCAGCACCTTCTCGGATTTGCGTATATCTAGAATGGAAGGAATTAGCAAGGATTTGTTGAGGGCCTGGCACTATACGAAGTCTTTACCTTTTGTAGAAATAGCAACGTATTTTCCCTGAAAGCGGAGGGTAATCCTGTTGACTTTCATGGTAAAGGTAGGGTTGAAAAGGAGGCTACCACGAATGATTATGCCCGAGGATTCCTCCAAGGATTTATAGTAGGTGGTTTTGTCCAAGCGAATTTTAAACAGAGGCTTGTTGGTAGAGGACATGGCCGGTTCTGTACAAAGAGACAAGGAAAGATTGGGGTGGGAGTTTGATAAACGTTACAACCAAGCAATGCAGTACACTTCCGAAAACGGGGGCGCCGCTATTTATGCCCTCGATGTGTTTTGCTTGGCCCCCTCTTTTGGACATTGCCAATTCTGCTAATTCGAACCAGCACCCAAATACAGGAATCCGTAAACCAGTGCGGTCACAGTTCGGTATCTTCCATAAGTAGAATGAGGTCATCAATAGGATTTGACTCAAGGTGTGATGACACAGTGGATAGATGCTATCGCCATCGCCAGGGCAAACAGTTTTTACGAGACGATTGACCAATGGACACTTGCAGTGTGTGAGCGGAAAGACTAGCATTGATGTAATGAGACACCGGGGCTCTTGGCCCATCAGGATTAATAAATCAGTACCTCAACGGCGACCGGTTTAGTAGGGAGTGGCGATTCCGGTCCCTTACTAATCATGAACCAGCGGCCCACAACATCCACAATCAGGAGAATCTCAGCATGGCCGTAATCAAGATGAGCAGGTAAGAGTTAGCCAAACATGAATTTAACGTTTGGGGGCGCGGACCATATCGGGAGATCTGTTTCAATGCTCAAGATGGGTGGGCACGAGTAAGGGCATACTAAATGAAGAAGTCCCCGAAATGTTCCTACCTATCGGCCCATCACCCATCGCCCACCACACCCTACTCCTTACACATTACGGCCCACATCCCTACTGAAACCCCCAGAGCTATGGTTTCAGCATCTGGCCATTTCACCCGGCCAGATTTGGGAAGCTGTCTCACTGATCCTTTCCCGAGTAAATCAAGGGGAAGCACATGGCTCAATCCGATTAATGCTCTAACCAGATTGCCAAGCATCTTGCAGCCGTCGCCATCTCAGCTCTTCGGATTCCTATTTCCCTCGCCTTCGTTGCGAATCACTAATTTGGCAGGGAAAGTGAGGACGCGGGCGAGGATTAGGCCGAGACAGCAGCTGGAGTTTCCCTTGAGGGACAGGCTCGAATTAATCCTGATGTCTTAATCTGCCTCGAAGTTTCTGATGTTCGGCAATAGTTCGAGCCTACGCTCTCCTATCGATTTCCCTTACCCAGGAAATATCCACACCCCTGATTGGTCAAAGATCCGTCAACACTAACCTAGTTAGTCTGCAGTAAAAGGAAAGGTAATCTGGAGATGTTCCCTCGTCAGTATAAGCAGCATGAGATAAGGCAAGCCAGCATGGAGAGGATAAGGCAAGCCAGTATGCCTCTTTCCATAAGAGATTACCCGCTGTGAATAGATGTTTTCCCGGCATTACTGATCCTCCGTGTTTACGACCTGATGGCGCCTAAGGATTCACATTCTAGGGAGCTGGCCCCTCGGATGAGAATCGGTTGAAACTCAAACCTATTGTTGACTCCAGTGGTGATACTGGCCCTGTCTCACCAGAGTTTAAATGCACAAGTAGCCTTATAATATTATATTGCAACATAATATAAGCCTATATACAAATGCTGGTCATTAGTTTGTTGAATCAATCTGCCATCTGTTTGTGATGCAGACATCAAGTAAATTTAACACAATCCAAGCTCTGCTTGTTTCGCAGGAAACTAAATGCTGATGACAACACTTTAAGCCTTGTCTTTATATTCATATTGAACTGCATACAGTCATCGCGTATATAACCATCTGTGCACTCGCTCGGATGCGGAGATGTAGTTGAATTCTCCCTCAATGCTGCCCAGGACACTGTTTAGGATTGAGCTTGACCAGGAGACGTTCAGCGGTGGTTATGACGATCAGGACGATAGAATGTTCCTGGTGACAGGAAAGCTAACTCTTTTACCGGCGTTTGCCGTCAAATTCACTCGCATCAAGCTGGAGCTTATTGGAAAGCTGGTGATTCGCCAAGGTGGGTTGGCCTACTCATTTGCTGGTGATTTGAAGACAGTTGCTTACGAGTCGTTGAACCTCACATAGACCTCAAGAGAGTTCAAAAGGTATTTTATCAGCACCATTGGATATTCCATGGGCAAACCGAAAACCCGCAGGTATTCATGAAGGATCGGCTCTACAGCTACCCCTTCCGCCTCCCGATCCCTGGTGATCTCCCAGAATCGGTGGATGCCCAGTATGCGAGAATCAAATATAAGTTCAAAGCAACTGCAGAAGCTCCACTTTATATTCCCAATTTGAAGGCTGAGAAGGAGTTCTTTATTAGCAGAAGCATGGGCTCAGCCCTGTACTTGATGTTCAATACCAAAAGCCAAGGGATCTGGCATGACACTTTGCATTATGATATAAGTATCCGCACCTTGCATTACTCCACCGGAAGTAGGGTTTTCATCGATTTCAATCTTGAGAAATTGGCCGAACCCGTCCAAATCAATTTCATTGGCTATAGTCTGAAGGAGCGGACTCTGTACCGCATCCCTGTCAGTTCCAGTCCTGGGCCGCTTGGAACTACCGTAAGAGAACACTCCAGATGGATCCAGGCAGGTGTAAGCTTTTTCAAGGAAAACGTTGTTCAAGGGACCGTTTCCCTCACCATCCCCAAATCCCCCCGGAAGGTGAAGTTTGATTGCGCTACGGAAAATGTGGAAGTGAACCATACACTTCACATTAAGCTAGATTTCAAGCACGGTCATCAGGTGGGAAACATTCCAGTGGTGTTTCCAATTGTAATCAAGCCAGCATCAGTCAACCATATGGCCAACACCGATCCAGAAATACCACCCTTATACGATCCTCTTGATACACCACCGCCATATCTGATACAATGACACAAAGAGTATATCCGTGTTTTTCATTCATGTATAGTTTGTGAGATATTTTACTGAATAAATGGATTTTACGCCAATCATGTATAGTTTGTGAGATATTTAGGTGAATAGATGGATTTTGCACCAATCAGCTTCTCGTTCATTTTTCTTTTTTTGCAGTCCCAATCAACCTCCCAATCGTTCTTCTTTGCGCACTTTTCTTGCATTGTGATCCCAATCAATTCCTATTCTATCGACTGAAAAATTTGACTGCACCCATGCTTAAGAAACAATACCCAGAAAAAAACCCATCTAAAGGTGAAAAAAAGAGGGGATTGTCCGGGGGCTCCTGGACGAACGATTTCTATAAAATCACTCCTAATTCCTCTCTACTCGATACACTACCCAATTTCCAAGGTTTTCCAAACGTTCTTCAATAAACGCGAGGATAATACCTTTACTCGTAGGGGTATTATCCCTCATTTAAAATATTCCTCGTCCCCTTTTATTTCTTCATATCGGTCATATGATGATTCCAACAATAGAGTCAAGCACTGATATACCGTTTGATCCCAAAGTGGCACTCGGTATACTGACGATTAATTGTTTGAAACTGACGACCAACTTTCTTTACTAAGGTTACATAAATATTGTACAAATAATAATAAAAAGATGCTAAAAATATTTGCAAGTCCTATCATTATACACGTATTGATTTAAAACTCTATTGCTGGAACAAAGTGTGGAAGAGTTAGCTCACCGAGATTTACATTGAAATTTCGTTGTCGAACATCTATGGATGATACAAAAATTGGCTACTGCTTAAGATCATTCCATGACTAACCATGCTTCCGTTGTCTAATACAATCTGAATTCGTTGGCTTTGGATATGACCCTCTCAACCGAAGACCACTCCTCACAGAGGAACCACAGCATAGATGAGCAAAATAGCGAGACCATCACTCAACCACAGCAAAGTACACTACGTAGAGTAGTGGGAAAGCCGTACTTTTATGTCATTTTGGTGTGTCTGTTATCTTTACTTGTAGCAAAGCTCCAGCGCCCAGAAAACTTAAGACTACCTGATAACGATAGGCGAGTGGTGGCCGTTGGTGACTTGCATGGCGACTTCGACTCGGCGTTGAAAGTGCTACAGTTAGCAAAATTGGTCGATGCTGAGGGAAGTTGGGCGGGTGGGAATGACATTCTAGTCCAGACTGTAAGTTGTGTATGTCGTACTGCCTTGCTTTCATTTGACCTAACACTTTGAAAGGGAGATATTGTAGATCGGGGCCCTGATACACTTAGACTATATCAATATTTCTTTAAACTAAGCGCCGAGGCTGCCAAGCAGGGTGGTATGGTAATTCTGTTTCTACGACGATCTCCGGGTTACGTTCTTCAGAAGAATAACCAATGCTTCCCCAGGTCGTTAATCTTCTGGGAAATCACGAGATTATGAACTTCGCTGGTGATTTTCGTTATGTTCATCCTGCAGATGACCTCGGTTCCTCAGTAGAGCCTAGACTCGACGCCTTTAATTCTGAAGGGATCATCGGCTCGCAATTGAGTCACTGGAATGTTACAGCCATCGTGGCCGATACTGTTTTCTCACACGCAGATTTACATCCAAGGTGGGCTAAGCATGGTATCGCTAAACTCAACTCAATAGCTCGTAAGAAACTTTTCGGTGACCACCATTCCAAAGAAGAACGTGAGTGGCGTTGGAGATACTTTGGTGGGCTGTTTGGGGATGATGGCCCTGTATGGTATCGCGGCTTTGCACTTGGCGAAAACGAAGCTGAGGTGTGCCATGGAATTAGGGAAACCTTAGAGCTATTGAATGTAACATTTCTCTGGTCCTACCCGCCCAGTTCTTTTCTAACCAATCTATCTAGGTAAAACGGATGGTCGTGGGCCACACTACTCAAAGAGATGGTAAGGTTCTTACCAGATGTAACGGCCTGTATTATGTCATCGATGTAGGAATATCCCGTGCATACGGAAACTCAATGGCTGCACTTGAGATAAATGGAGATGTAGTCACTCTGATATATCCGGAATAGCCGCTACAAAATACAGGGCGCTAGCTACATAAACCACAACTCTGTGAATCAGCCTACGTATAAAGACCAAGCCTACAATTCAATCTGCGTATAAAGATCAAGCCTGTGATTTTACGTATAAAGATCAAGTCCAAACCAAGCTCAATGCTAGCAAACCGCTTTCAATCAACGTCCTGGGTTTTTAGCGAGCTTTGATGAATTAAATGGTGTTTGTGTCTGAGATCTTGCCTATGCACCAGTACGTATACTCAAAATGGCATACGTTGTCATGTGTACTGAATGGTCGGATCACTGGAGTTCCTCCTGATCTGATTCTCCTGCATTTGTATTGCTATTGGCTTCATCTGCCCCATTACCAACCAGTCAACATTAACATGCACCTTAAACCGAGCCAAGATAGACAAGCCTCATGCAATTCATTCCCCTTAGAAACCTTCTCACATGAACATCGTACCATTTCTGAACGAACATAGTTGTTAATAGTGGCCGCTAAAACATACATATGTACTCCCAATGTGTTGATGCAAGAGTCGTAACAATTTAGTGGTGTGATGTTTGATCTCGCACCTCCAAGCTTTATCCCCGTTGGCTGCAATAGAAATATATAATGAATTGAATATATTGAAAATATCCTGTAATTCAACAGGATATAAGGCTACTCCGGATACACAAAGAACCGAAGTTATTGCACACAAATTACGACCAAACAAAGAGCCCAGTAATTGGCTATTTTTCTGTCTCATGAGCACAAAGATATTTCGATGAGGCACGAAGATAATATAAAAGCTCCCTCCTCCAAGGGCATCTAAATCATCATGTCTATTAGGTATTACCTCTGCTAATGAAATCCATTATATTGAATATCCTCTTTGTCTGGTCTTCCATCGCCTCTGCTCAACGGCAGATAAACTGGGAGGTAGGAAAAGCTGCATACTGCCATGTTTGAACTGTTGTTGATACGTGAATTTCTTCAACTACGTAGTACGGAGGCATATCAGGACCGCAAAGATGGGGTGACCTGAGTTCGGAGTATGCGGCTTGTAAAACGGGGCATTATCAATCTCCAATCGATATTACCAGAGCTAGTGCGAAGCTAATTAAGAGCACGCCTTTGAAATTGCGGTGGCCCAAAGGCAAGTTGGCAAACGTTACGATGATAAATAACGGACATACCTTGCAAGTGAACATACCCTCCAAACACGAGTTGCAATTGAAGCGAGATGGAGTCAAGTATTATATGCGTCAATTTCACATTCATACGCCGTCGGAGCATCATATCAACGGAAGGTATTACGACGCCGAAATCCACATTGTAATGTCCGATAAGAAAAATAAAAAAAACCACGTTCTTGGTATCCTGATGGCTTTATCTGACGACCCGAACCCATTTCTTCAGGAGCTGTGTGCTGGGGTAAGTGATTCTCCGTTCTGCTTGACGCTCAATATACCTAGTCAGATTGATAATGTTCCGAAAATGCCTTCGCTTACCTGTTTATCTTCTACATCAGAAAAAACTGCCCAGTAGCAAAGGAGAGAGTGCAATAGTTCAGCACTTGAGTCTTCACGACCTTTTTGTGAGCACAGGCGGGTTTGAAACATATTTCGCTTATGAAGGCAGTCTGACAACACCGCCTTGCACGGTAAGAATCATACCAAAGAAAACAAGAGCTTAGTGGAATAGATTATTGAATTGTTCCGTTTTGCTTTGTTTACAGGAAGGGGTAAGATGGATACTTGCGCAAAAACCAGTGCCTATCACTTGGAGACAGCTGGACGAATTACGTGAAATTATTCGGTATAATGCTCGTTATGTCCAAACAAGTCAATAAGAAGTTGTTGTGTAATTTTGAAATATGTAGCCAACGAGGATACCAAATAAATACCCGTTATTGACAGTAACCAACTACACCACGAAGACTTGTATATGTCTCAAGTCCGGAAATGATATCATCATCTTTACAGCACAGAGTGTGCACAGGCACAGGTTTTGTCCTTAGTATATTGAAGGCTGCTTTCCATTCCATCGATGCCTTTGTAGATCTTAATTAGCAAAATAAGGACACCCGAAAGGAATGCCAATAATAGAATATTAGTGGGTACGAGAATAAATAAATCAAAGCCCCCGAATGCCTCATCGTTGCTCCTCAGAAATCCATTCAAGTATTCCGTCTGATGATACCTATCTGCAGGAAAAAGCGCCATTGTACTAGAAAAATAATTCCCCATCGGGGAATCGAACCCCGGCCGTCTCGGTGAAAGCGAGAAATCCTAACCACTGGACCAATGAGGACTTTACTGTACTCTTCATAAAATCTATAGTCTAGTCTGATATTGATGCTGAAAACGCCGGTGATTTTGAAGGATCTTACGAGACCCATATACGAAAGGTAGCACGGCTAAAATAAATGATAGCCTGGAAATTGCTCATGTAAGAGGAATAGTGGGGGTGTTTTGATATATGAAAAATGCAAAAGGAAAGGGCTCCAGCGGGAATTGAACCCGCGACCTCTCGCACCCAAAGCGAGAATCATACTACTAGACCATAGAGCCACTCTTATTACCAAGGCGACTCTCATACTTAGGTGGAGACCATTTCGACTGATGCAATAATGGATTCCATGTGCGGGCCATTCAACAACTATGTGGCAGCCCCGGCAATAAGCAACCCAGCCGTCCACCCGAGGCCATCCTGCGGAGTAGAAAAGCTTTATTGCAGCATTTTAGTGAGCGTAACAAAACGAATATTTTGAATTAAGAAAAAGGTCTCGCCGAGAATCGAACTCGGATTACAGGATTCAAAGTCCTG